>JBBPTG010000385.1:0-17620 GCA_038093975.1 Chalciporus piperatus | reverse complement strand
GAATCTTACAGGCCATTCATGGCAAAGTTCAACCAGCGCCCATGTCAGGAGAGCGAGGTCGTGAACCTATTCGCGCCAGGGCTTCCCACTTTCCTCGCTATCTCGAGCGGTACTTCCGGGAATGAACCAAAGCTTTTCGCGAAATACCAGTCTCATTCGCGGGGGTGGTCCTTCGGTGTCCAGGAATCGGTGGCCTCGATATTTCACTATGGCTACAGGGAAATCAAGGAAGTCGAACGTGAACCTGATCAAATCGCGAAAAGGATTCCTGTCTGCCTCGGATCAAGTGGCATGATACGCGTAACGCAAGGGTGGAACGTCGACGACGATGACGAGAGAATGCCATTGTTATGTAGGTTTTGAGGAAGGATCGTTGTTGTTGTGTTCCTGACGCTTTTTTCAGTGCCAGGACATGTTGTCCCCTGGGCAGCCTCGATGATCAAACATCACCGGTCATTCTTGATGATACATGCACTCTTCATTCTGGCATGCCGTGATGTTCCCCGCATTTCGACATCATTCTCGACAATGTTTTTCGACCTCATACGATATATGGATGAGGAGTGGGACGTGTTTGTGTCCTGCATCAGGGATGGCACCATTCCCGCCTTGGAAGGTGGTGATGAGGCCAGACCTTATCTGCAGGTGGGTCATGATTGAGGAGCGTGGTGCGGATGTACGACTCAATTTACACAGGCTCACTGCCATCCAAATCCCGAACGCGCCGCGGAGCTGCGTCAAATCGGCCCTCCGCTTTCGCGCATGGGATGGGCCGCGCACGTTTGGCCGAAACTTAGGATAGTCACTGCATTGTGGAGTGGTCCATTCGCTACCGTGGTTCCAAAGGCAAGGATACCGCAATCCCATTCAGTTCTGATATTGAAACCTGAGATCTAGGTTAAAGCTATCCTCGGTCCAACCATCGACATCCGCAATCTCGGTTATGGTTCATCAGAGTCCTTCATCGCTGGTCCATACGCGGACAGCCTTGAACTCTTCGTTCTTCGGAGCCATGATCTCGTCGAATTTCTGGATGTTACTTCCGAGGAATTGCACGAGAATATCTGCCAGGCGGTTAGTGATCCCCCTCTCCCTCTGTGTTCGAAATGCGGCGCGTTTGCTAACTACACCCAGTGCGACTTGGTGGTGGGTAATCAGTACGAAGTTATACTGACCACCGACGACGGCTTATGGCGTTATCGACTGGGTGACATGATTGATATGATGGGGTTCGATGCAAACGATGGCGCCCCGGTCTTTGCATATTCGGGTAGAAGAAGGTGCGTCTCTTAATTTCTCCACGAACAAGTAAGTTAAAAACGATTCGGGGATTCGTCAGCTTGACAATACGTCTCCCCCGCATGCTCATATCCGAGACCCAACTTATGGCGGCTGTTCAGGCTATTGGTTCGGACGTCATTCAGGTGCACGAATTCACGACGATGGTTGATGACCGCTACACTCCCCCGACTGTGGGGTTCTTTTTCGAGGTTGCTGGTGCTTTCGGTTTGTCACAAAGATCCGCATCAACAACGGCCCACGTCTCACCATCCACCCTCTAGGTCCCAATACGCATCTCGTCCCTCAAAGCTTGTACGACGGTCTTGTTGCGACAAGCATCGAGCACCAGAAAGCGCCCGGCGACAGACGGATCCGTCTTCCTACCATACGGATCCTCAAACCCGGCACATTCATGGAGTACCGCCTGTGGATGTCGTCGAAGATGAATGTGGGATCTGCACAAATTAAAGTCCCTGTTGTCATCCTCAACAATGCCTCGCGAGAGTGGATCCTTGAGAAGGTAGTTCGAGAGCTTTGACCGCATCATGATCCTGGCTCGGCTTCAATCAACTACGCGTTTTCATTTCATTGTATTCGTATTTTCTTTCTGCTTACCATGGCCTTCGCGGTTTGTATTTGCCCTTCGTGGTTTGTATTTGTTCTTAGCCGCCATGTAATAGTCTCGATCAAGCGTTTCAACTTGAAGCCATAAAGCCCGATATCAGACAGTATGACAGACAGGACGGCGCCGCAGACTGTGAACGAGTGGCAAAGAGTGATGGGTGTCGAAAGGACTTGAGTGACTTGAGTGAATGAAATGAAACTCTGATTCGGAAGGGGGAGTAAGGTCTAAGTATCTATGTGAGTCGCGGTGACAGTTTCCAAGACCACTCGCAAGGGCATTTTCCTCTCTTTGAAATCAATCGTTAGGCTACCATGGCCAGAGGCTACTTGCCAGGCTCTACGTGAATTCGTATCATCATCATGATCAGGCAATAGCTTATGTAACCCTGGATCAGGTTGACAATGATACCTTCGGCCGCCGGGATGTCAGACAACTTGAAGGAATTCGAGCACGACTATCGTATCGGCGTCATTTGCCCCAGTATTCTGCAGATCGGGATCGACGACAGGTTGTTAGAGTTGCAGGTGAAGCTTGATGGAGAATTTTCGCGGCTCGTGCAGGATGAACACAAATTCACAATTTACGCATGTTCATGTTTCCCCCCAAGTTCCCCCGCTCCCTGTGAACCTTTACCATCTAAAAACACCTTTCAGATCTTCCACATCGACCGTCGGAAACCCACCGACCTCGAGCCCGCATATATGAGTGACGCAGCTCATCAACTCACGGATCGACTTGGCCATTCCTGGCGACCCCCATCGGCAAGCTTGAGGAGGAGCGAGCCAGTAGCGAGCCAAAGTCGGGCTCACGTTCTGCGTGCGTGTACATTCATGCCACTCCCGCGACGCGAAGGGTTCTCAAACAATTGGTATCAACTGAACAGAGAACCGTTCGAGTGGGGATTGGGAGAAATTGGGGTAAACCTTGGGCAAATTTGCTCGACCGTCGTTCGTGCCAGTGGATCCCAGGCGACCAGCATCATCAAGTTTGGCATTCGTGTTGTTGGCGAGATGGCGGTATGTTTCACAACCACTAGTACTGTTGGCGAAACTGTGACTGTCATCGCCAGACATGATCACGTGATACATGCATATACCACGACGATGCGCTTCAGCAGCCCCACCGGTGACCGCTCCTACACCTTTACATACTGGTAAGTTATGATTGTTTCCCTTAAAATCCTCGCCATTTGATCCGCTGATTCAAGAGTACTAATAGCAACATTAACGATGCGGAAAGTCGGAGGACTTGTATTCACCCACTCTCAATTGGTCCAACTTTGCAAGCACGCCTATCCAGGGCGGGATGAGACCAACAACCTAGCATTTGTCTATTCAACCACGGGCGCTCTGGCATCGAAGCACAACACCGAGTTCATAGCGGTTGATGCCATTAAGCCAAATGGTCGTCGAACAACAATATTCATCTGGCGAATCTATGCCAGGGATCTGGAGAAGACGGAGACAGCAACCAACTTCGAGAAGTTCGAAGAGCGCGAGTGGATAGCGAGGGTTAGAAGGGGGTTTGGTCATCGTGGTGTTCAAGGGCCAATACCATTTGACACCTTCGTGGTAGCTGATTGAGGTGGACCATGGGGGATGGAAAGTAACTCTTCGGACTCACTTTCGCCTTACGAGAGTTCAATTTTTGATGTAGGATAGAGGTGTTCAATTTGTTCTCGAAATGCTGGTATCCAGCTTGATTGGTTGTGCACATGTCTTGATCCTCTCAGATCCTCTCGTGTGGGCAACGTGTAGGCGTCAGATTTCTAATGAACAGAAAGTTGATCCAGAACCTCTGCCTACATACGTGTATTCAAGACTAAGTCGATCAACGACGTCTGAGATCCTTCCGAAGCTCAGTCGTTCCTTTTGATTCTACCCAGTACTAAGTGGATAAGTATTGTAGGACTCGGACCCTGAAAAAAAACCGACTCGTCCTCCAGATGGCTTCAGGGTTTAGTGTCTGGCTGCAACTTGAGCCCGCCAGTGCAGCGCTCGGTGCCTTGGAAAACGGCGCGGCGGAAGCAAACAAGGATGTGTTCCAAGATCGAACGCTCCGCCACCATCTATAGGATTTCCGAACCTGGAGCATTTGATCATGATCAGGCACTCATTTTCCACGACAAGCTCCAAGCCTCGTGGTATGGGGACTGTACCTGTTGTTTTATCCTCCCCACAGATCCCCTGATTCGGACTGCTCAACAAGGCATCCCTGTCCCCGGATTCGGGTTAGTGGACTCGGCCGTGGACGTGGACTGACTCGAGTTTAACAAGTTTGGATTGTTCACTGAGCAGAGACTCCCAGCAGAGGTCTCAGGTTCCGCTGTCTCACAATTTCTCCCGTTGATGTCTGCAGTCACCTGAGCATCGTGCTCGCCTGGGCTCAGGAAAATCACTTCACTCCTTCCGTCACATGAGTTCAGATTAACGATTGCACTCATGTGGTAGTGACCTGCGGAGAAAGTACGGTGCACAGATCGCATCACTGCACTCCCTATCTTGGTGACCTTGGATAGTCACAGGTATTGGAAACGGGACAGTCAACGCGTGGCTAGGGATCCCATTTGCCCAACCCCTATGCGTGTCCGTTCTTCTCTCTCGTTCAGCAAGCGCCGGGCTGCTCGAATGCAATCGACACGCTACAGTGTGTGCGAGAAGTTCCATATGATGCTCTGACGGATCCGCAAGTTTTGGTTCGACAAGGATCCCTCGCGAATACCCATTCATCGCAAGCATGCATTCGAAATTTTCTCTGACGTTCTTGATGCACGCTTTTCTTCGGGTGCGATGACGAAGGAGCGATCTTCTCAATCTCCAACCTCAATGTAACGTGAGTGAGACGTCCATAAATTAATCAATCTGCCCTTCTGAGCTGACAATTCCGTTCCCGCAGAATCGACGCAGAATTTGTGGCCTGCATTCAAGAGTTCTGGTTCCCTGACCCACCTGTAACGGCGTAACCACCCAGGGTTCCCCGCTCAACACCGGCACTGCAAACGCGCTCTTGCCGCAGTTCAAACGTCGTTCCAGGGCGATATGGTATTCCAGGCTCCAAGATGGCTCATATTGCAGAGACAGTCGGACGAGCAGAACGTGTGGACCTACTGTACATGTGAATTCTCTGCAATATTCGGAGGATCGGTTGAGTGATGTAAATCCTCCTTCACAGTGAGGACTCGGCTTGAGGCGGTTCCATACCTCGGTACCGTGAGTTTTCACGATTTGCTTGACAGTCCCACAAGTCTCACCGTTCGGTATTCTATGGTTCGCCATGCCCCCATAGTTCCATGCCACGGATCCCCCGAACGTATACGGCGGGGCTGATCTTGCTGCCTATCTCGTCCGCTTCGCGTGCGGAACCGATTGCCTGCTTGAGGGACGTGTCGTTGGCATAGCCATTGTGACGGTAGTGAGCGCTCGGGCGTAGTGCGTACTACGATGAAGTCAGGTGCCAGTGGCTGTAAGATAAACCAATGGTTGAGACATCGGGAGGGATACTAGTATAGGGTAATTGTGTGGACTCGGTCCGTTAGTAGCTGGTCACTGAAAGACCGAGACAGAAAGAACTCTGGGAGAGGTTGAAACGGTTGTGGGATCGTCTGCAATTTGGAACGTTGTTGTCCAAGTCGATTTGATGGCTTTTTCTCTGAACAGGTGTGTCGACAATTTCGCGCTCGGAATAGACGAGTGAGACGGTTCCTCGTCTGGTAGGAATCTATCATGGTACTAGTAGTGGGTCGTGGGATCCATTGGCTGTAAAAGGCGGATTAGCTAAGCAGGGCAGAGCGGGTCTCAAGCTCGTGTGGACGACGACCTCTTCATCGCTTGTCAACCCAACGTCGTCCTCGCCCGCCCATTCAAGAGCGATGCCACCACCTCCTCCGTTTTCTTCTCCGCACAATCAACCCTCCTTCCCCGCTCTTTACCTATACCCGCTAAACGACACCTTCGTTCCAAAACATATCGCACTCGTAACAGGTCAACGCGTCAAGATTGGACGCCAAACCAACGCCAAAACTGTGCCCGCAGAACGAAACGGCTACTTCGATTCGAAGGTTCTTTCTAGGCAGCATGCAGAAGTGTGGGAGGAGGGTGGAAAGGTCCGTCTTCTCATTCCTGGTCTTCTCTGTCGTCGCTCCTACTTTTCTTTTCACAGATATTCATCAAAGATGTCAAGAGCTCCAATGGCACTTTCATAAACAGTGAACGTCTAAGTCCGGAAGGCGTCGAGTCGGAGCCTTTCGAGCTAAAAAACGAGGACATCGTGGTATGTCCACTCACACACCAACCTTCATACTCGTTCACCCTCCCTTAGGAATTCGGTATCGACATCATCGGCGAAGATAACCGAACGACCATTCACCACAAGGTCGCCGCCCGTGTCATGTGTATATTTTCCGAAGAAGATGCCCAGGTCACCGCTCGTGTAGAGCAGATGCACAATAACCAAAGCCTCGCTGGTGCCCCTGCGCAACAACCCACCTCAAGCAATGCTTCGCAGTTCTCGTTCGCCCAAGGTCAGGCCATGCCGCCCTCTCAACGTCGACCGACCCTGCAATCGCAAGCCCTTGGGGGGATGGGCGGCATGGGCGGCAGCATGCGACCGCCGGGGAAAAGCGGTCTAAGCTTCGACCACATCTTGAGCCGCCTGCAAGGCGAACTCCAGAAAAGTCGGGACACCGGATCTGAGTTGCACTCATTGACGACGGCGATGAACGACATTCACGACACGCTCGGCGGCGCTCTAGTACGTATTCTAATTCATCCCTCGTCCTCCCATTGACGACATACCTCACAGCCACAAAACCTTCCCCATTTCCCTCCAAATCTACCCCCTGTTCGTCCGCCCCAACCACCACCACTACCAAGTGAACCATCACAACCCTCGGAGCCCGGATCTCTGCCGACATCCGCCCTCAGCGAGCTTCGCAACCAACTCCACGAAACACAAGCTTCGTTGGCGAGCCATGTCAGCAAGGCACGCGCGCTCGAGGACATGCTCGCTGAGCACGAGGCCATCAAAGCCGAGGTTGCATCACTTCGCGAATTCATGGACGAGCGCAAACGTGAACTCGAACTGTCCCGTCGCTCGGGATCCCCACCGCGCCACCATGACATCCAACACCACGACGGTTTGCAGGACCAATATCACACTGACGACGACGACGCCTCCAGCATCCACACTATCGTCCCAGAAGGATTGGAGCGAGTCGAAGAGGAAGACGAGGACCAAGTTTGCGAGGAGGAGGAGGAGGAAGATCGTCGACGTTGTCGAGACGAGCTCGGGCGCCCGCGCACTCCCGAACCAACCGGCATGGGCATGGTGGAGGACGACGAAGAGTCTCCGCCTACCAAGGACCGACATCGGTCCTTGTCCCCGTTGCACCAATCTCACGACGTCGCTTCTGCGGCCCTCAACGAACTCACGGACCGTTTGTCTCTACTCAGCGGACGGATAGACACGGCGGTGGAATTCAACAACTCACTCCAGGCGCAACACACGACCGCGCAGACAACGATTGAGCAACTGCAATCGAAGATAGCGGCCCTAGAAGAACTCGTACAATCTACTCAGGCCCAGCTACAACGACAGAACTCGGCGCAAGAAGCGGCGCATGCCGAAACCCTCAAAGCTGTGCGCGAGCCTCGTGACAACGAACGCGAACAACTGATGTCGATGCTGAATGAATGGAAGAAGAACGTTGAGGGTCAGTGGAGCGCTGTTCAGGAAGAGTGGTCGCAGGAGCGCGAGAGGCTTAACAGGGCTAGGGAGGAATGGGAAAGCAAGACAAGGACACTCGAGCTGGGCTTGGAGGCCAGGTTCAGTGCCGGGATGGCTTCGCTTACTGCCATGCAACGGCACGATCGATTTCCGAACGGAGACATCAAGATCAATGGGGGCGGGGGCCTGGTGACGCCACCAAGTCCGGTCAGCGTCGCTTCGAATTCCGGTCGGAAATCACGCCGTCGACGTGCTAGTTCCTCTCGGAGTCGTTCAAGATCGAGTTCACCCATCTCGTCGATCGAAATGATCGAGGGAGCTATCAATGGCGACCACGACATCGACAACGACCCTGGTTCGCGGCGCATTTCGGATTCGTACCGGCGATCTCGATCGCCTTCGCCTTCGATAGCGGAGAGCGACCCCGAGGTTCTCGAACTCGGCACTCAATATCCATTTACACCGGCCCCGTCTGTCAAAGATTCTCCGGAGCGCCCACCCCTCAATTCTTCGGTCGTACTGGCTTTGAAGGCGGATGCGCCGTCGCGCACGTCAGAGGCTGTCGGTGGTCTCCCAGTCTCGCGCCTATTTTTTCTGATCTCTCCTTGTTTGCAGTTCCACTTGAATATGACGACGGCCGTCGGCGTACTCGTCGTGAGCATCGCGACGGCTGCGGTGCTATGGCGCGTGAAACAGGATTAGGATAGGATCATGCGGACGGTCTTGGGATTCGTTATGACCACTTCTTTTTTTTTCGGTTCGATGTGGTTCTTTTTTACTTTATTCTTCTCGCTGTTCTCCACTTTATTTGCGACTGTGAATAACGCCATGCAAGTCCCCCTTTTTCGTCTAATGACAACACGACGGTCTATTTCGATACAGCATGCAACACGTGCCTCCCGTGCCTCACGTCAATATGGACATGCCTTTGTGCTCCTTTGGCACTGTGCCATGCTCAGCGCTCAACCTCTGGTAAGTACGACGGAGCCTCTTCTCCTGCCTGCTGCGAAGAACTCGGATCATGAGCGAACACCCACAACTAAGTAGGCGATTAGTCACAAGCACGACCTCATATTTGTCAGCGGTCGACTCGCCATCCTTGCTCATTAGAAAGACATGTAATCCCACTCGAGTATAAGAAGGACCCTGTCCTAGATCCGAGCGTCAACCTCTTCCCTCCCAACCCTCATAGTACCATGACCATCGTCACCGATCCCAACGCACCCAACACTCCAAACGGCACCAACCACCTCAAGCGACATGCAGCCCACGTAGACGGCTTTGGGACCCGTGCTATCCATGTTGGATCAGAGCCGAACCCGGAGACTGGTGCAGTCATCCCCCCAATATCCCTCAGCACGACGTACAAGCAAGACGGTGTTGGAAACCACAAGGTTCGTCCATGCCATGCCATGTTGATAGACTTGGGGTGCTTACTCGCATTCGCTACTGAAAGGGTTTCGAGTATTCTCGCTCCGGAAACCCCAATCGTGATGCCCTGGAAGAGACGCTCGCTGCGTTAGAATCGGGAGGGGCGTATGCGATCGCGTTTTCTTCGGGTTCTGCTACAACGGCCACCCTCGTGCAGGCCGCGGGACCGAATGCGCACATCCTCAGCGTTAATGATGTCTACGGTGGCACGTTCCGATATCTGAGAAGAGTTGCAGCAGAAACCCAGGCTTTGGAGTGTTCGTTCGTAGACATGGAAAGCGCCGACGATGCCACCATTCTGGCATCGTTCCGACCGAACACCAAAGTAAGTCGTCCCTCCTTGCTAGCTATGCAACCCATCTTACAAAAAATGAACGGATAGCTTGTCTGGATAGAATCACCGACGAACCCCACCCTTCGGCTTGTCGATATACCACGGATCGTGTCGCTTGCACGTTCGCATCCCTCACGGCCCCTTGTGGTCGTCGATAATACATTCCTCTCTCCGTTCTATCAATCCCCCCTTCTTCTAGGAGCGGATGTCGTCGTACACAGTCTTACAAAGTACATCAACGGCCACTCAGACGTCGTCATGGGTGCTGCGATTCTGCCATCCCATCAGGCCCCTTTCGTCCAGAAACTGCGTTTCCTTCAGAACGCCCACGGTGCAATTCCAAGTCCGTACGACTGCTGGTTGGTCCAGCGCGGTGCAAAGACCCTACATCTGCGTATGAAAGCGCATGGCGTCAATGCGTTGACGGTCGCGCAGGCTCTCCAGCGTTCGCCGCACGTAGAAGAAGTGATATACCCCGGACTCGACTCTCATCCACGGAATGATATCGCCTATCGACAACTGTCGCCCCATGCCAAGAAGTTTGTCGATTCGCTCCGTCTCTCGGATAATGCGGACGGAACCATCGAAAGTGAAGGCGGATTCCCATATGGTGGTATGGTATCCTTCCGCATTCGAGGGGGCGCCTCAGAAGCGGATCGGTTCCTGACTGCAACGCGGTTATTTACGCTGGCCGAGTCCCTCGGTGGGGTGGAGAGTCTAGCTGAATTGCCCGCACAGATGACACATGCGAGTATACCCGAAGCAGAGAGGGCGATTCTCGGTATTGGCGACAATCTGATTCGATTGTCAGTCGGCGTGGAGGAGGCAGAGGACCTGGTGAGGGACTTGGAGCAGGCGCTTGAAGCCGCAGCCCTCGGAGATGTCAGACTAACTAACGGATCACATTAAATTATTAGTTTCCGCTGTGTCCATTTTACCTCGAATGTATGTCCATTAGAAATTTGACGCGTGCACAACAAACCAAACTGGGATACCGATGAGATCGTCGTTGGCTCCGTCGCTCGAGGCTCCTCAGGGACAGCATTTCGAGAACAAATTGAACACCTCTATCCTACATCAAAGATTGAACCCTCGTAAGGCAAAAGTGAGTTCGAAGAGTTACTTTCCATCCCGCATGGTCCACCTCAATCTACCGCGAAGGTGTCAAATGGTATTCGCCCTTTAACACCACGATGTCCAAAACCCCTTCTAACCCTCGCCACCACCTCGCGCTCTTCAAACTTCTCGAAGTTGGTTGCTGTCTCCGTCTCCTCCAGATCCCTGGAATAGATTCGGTAGATGAATCTTGTTGTTGGACGACCGACATCAACCGCTATGAACTCGGTCTTGTGCTTCGATGCCAGATTCATCGCGGCTGAATAGACAAATCGTTGGTTGTTGTTCTCATCCCGCCCTGGATAGGCGTGCTTGCAAAGTTGGACCAATTGAGAGTGGGTGAATACAGGTCCTCCGACTTTCCGCATCGTTAATGTTGTGCTATTAATACGCTTGAATCAGCGATCATATGGCGAGGATTGTAAGGAAAATAATTATACCAGAGTGGTAGTTGTTGCGAAAGCACATCGTCGAACCACAGATGTATTTATTTAAAAAAAAACTTGTGTAAGTACGAGCGGATAGTCCGAGTCCGGTGTGATACGGAAGGTAGCATTATTGAAAAAAAAGTCCAGGTGAGATAACGAAAGTAGGAGTCAGAAGACCGCTCCCCACATACTCACTGACCGAAGGGGAATAGCTGCGGGCAAGTCGGATCTTGCAAAGTCTGGTAAAACGTTTCCAAGTTGGCTTTTATCGCCGTGAGCAGTTCAGGGGTTGGGTTTGGGTACAGCTTCGCTGTCAGGTTCGCCTGCACACCATATCCGTAACACGTCTAAAAAGAAAGGCGTGCGTTAGTCGACAGGATGAGACGATCCGATAGTTCCGAACTTACGTTCGCAGTGTCCCAGGAAGACGTCACAAAGTTACCCAGCCCTTCATTGTGGCCAGGTGGAACACCAACCATACTGACAACCTCGTCAAGCATCGTGCCGACCTCTACGAAATCGTACGGAGCTTGGCGACGATAGAAACCCTCGGGATATCTATTAAACTCAAAGAAGCTACGCGCATCATTGAGCGTGAGGTTGAGCGTCGAATTCGCGTTTTGGTCGTTGACGAAGAACGCAAGCGGGAAAGTCGTCTCGGCGTAGGCAGTCAGGACACGCGGGCATTCGAAGTTGAAGGTTGGGTTGCGAGCTATCGAGTCGTTGATCCGCATAGATTTATCCAGAGCTGCTGACTGGAGCGTGATCACACCATTGCCAACCAAGTTAGCGGCTTCGGCGAGCTGAGAAGGGGGAATTGTCAGAAACGTGGAGAATCCACGGAGGAGGCGTGCGCTACCTGCTCAAACAAGGTTTCGTTGAAACTGTAGTTGTTGCCGAAATAATAGTCCCCTCGAGTATTGCTTGCATCACCTGGGTTTGACATAATATCGGTCTCAGTGAATAGCTGTGACAAAGACCAAGAGACCCGCAAGGAGTGAAGGTCAAGCTCACCTTCAAAGTTTCCGTGGATGCTGAGCCCGCCAGTGAGTTGTTGCATTTCCGTCACGTTCGCACCAATGCTCATCAAGTTGGTCAAGTGGTTTCCGTCGACAACGAATGCCTATGGTGTTTCGAGATACCGTGCATCAGTAAACTGAAGGATGCGGGAACATGTCTGACATACAGCGTAAGTGACGAACGCCGCCAAGCCCCATCCCATATTAAAACCTTCAACGGCCAGGTAGATAAGCCCGTTCAACGGAATTTATGGATCGGGGAGGGTTGCTTACCTTGTTGTGCGGCAGTAATAATCTCCCCGGGAGTCGCTACACCACTACGGCCAATGTACTGATGTATTAAATCTGATCTGAGAATGTCCAAGGTGATTAGGATGGAGATAACTCACCCCATGCGAGGCAAGCGTATTCAATCCTGGACAAGGACCACGAATATCACCAGGACGAAGAGGCTGCCATGGATGGTCCCCATCATTTACCAGTTTGGAAGATGTATCATTGATAGCAGGAGGGACAGGCTGGGCACCTGGGGTGCTGTCGAAGGTTCGAGCTACAGCCCGAATCTGCTCTTGAGATAGCCCTGCAAGTGAATGATATTCTCGAAAATGTGCCAACCCCGGATACCCCAACGTGAATGGGACTAGAGCGACGAGTGTTGAGAGGAGCTGCAACCTCATTCTGAATACGAAGGTGAGCCAAAAGATATGATGGTAGCGAAGGTAACAGACTTACCACCCTCTTTATACACCAAGTGTTGTTATGCATCAACCAATTCGAATAATCCTCGGCGCTGCGTACGCCAACTTGAATCAGCCATCCTGTGGACCTCTACCTCGTAATTTAGCGGTGCAATTGCGGAAATTTTTAATGACCGAACTGACTAGCCTCTATGGTAACCAAGGGTGATACCCATGCTCACAGGCCTTGGACTCGGAAGAACGATCATTCCTGAGGCCTGAGGGACAGGCCGTAGAACCTAATCCTGTTCAGACGATCGCGCCACCTGTAATGTTAACTGGAACGCACACGGAGAGGGGGGGAATTGTTCAATACCCTACATGTTTGGTTCGTGGCAAGTTCATTAGCCTGCTCTTTGACATGCTTGGTGTAACTTACGGAGAAAATACGCCTTACGGTTCCCCGCCGGATCAACGAAAGCTGTCACGGTGGACGTAATGCTCGTGGCGATCTGAATCACGATTGGTTACCAGGGTGCCCACCGCAAGAGCAGTGCAGTGCTGCGATTGTTGGGGCGCTGCGTGAACAAGCAAAAAGAAGTAAAGAAACAGGATCGTCTGCGGCCGCAGCAAACGTTTTTTTTTTCATTTCGGAAGCTTGGGTTGAGGCTCGGGCTACAGTGTTGACGCGTTCAAGTTGCACCATTCAACCGATTGCTATACGGCGTAAACTCCTGCTAGCGTAGTATGCGTCCGATCATTGCTGCAACGTGCAAG
This sequence comes from Chalciporus piperatus, assembly GCA_038093975.1. Classification (NCBI taxonomy): domain Eukaryota; kingdom Fungi; phylum Basidiomycota; class Agaricomycetes; order Boletales; family Boletaceae; genus Chalciporus; species Chalciporus piperatus. Next base: position 4,208 of record JBBPTG010000385.1, on the reverse strand, counting down.
GGGAGCCGGGCCTAGATCACCGTTGAGCTTACACTGGCAGCGGTTTGCGAAAGTTCCTGGACCCGAAAGTGGTCCAGGTCTCACTTTCAAAATTGTGCGTCCACTGATGGGATGTCGGTCCGGATTTCCGTCTTGGTCAGCATTGGCTTGCTCCTCACGAAGCCCCTTTTGTTTGCTTCCGAGACAGAAGGCCCCTTTTGCAAGAGTTCGCTTTCGACGTCTCACCACTTTGCTCCCCGCTCCCCCAGGGTTATGAGTAGCTTTTGACCATCCCTAGGGTGGATTGTAACCCTAAACCTAACCCTAGAATGTCCCAATTGGGACATTAGGGTTCCGTAAAAGGCAATCCCCTGTCACCCTATAGTCAGTTGGTAGCTATATTGAATAGACTGCACGGAGAATGGGCTTCTGGGATGCCCGCGCACATGCTGATACAGATGCGCACGTGATCACAGTTGCGTGTTGCACGATGGGCGTCCAGGACGCCCGTGCACGCACCACTCATACACAGTAAGGTGACAATACATGTATTTAATACAATGACTATGTACACGGGTCATGAGGTATGTGACTAGGATTGGTGTTTGCACGACGGGCTTCCAGGACGCCCGTGTGGTGCATTGGCATCGAAGTCACGTGACCGCGGTCCATCGTTGCACGACGGTCGTCCAGGACGCCCGCGCGTGTACCAGTCATACACAGTGAATGATAATATAGGTGTTTATTCCAATAGTATGTACACTGTGTATTTACTGTAGCAATGGAAGCGAGAACGGGCGTCCTGGACGCCCGTCGTGTGCGCGGGCATCGAGATCACGTGACCGCGGTCACTCGTTGCACGACGGTCGTCCAGGACGCCCGTGACTGCACCAGTAGTACATAGTCAATTAATTCATTACAATTGTAGCTAGTATTCACACACTATTAACTATCTATCTATAATGATGAGCACGAGCATGGGCGTCCAGGACGCCAGCAGTGCACGAGCGTAGTGAGAAATAGAATGAATAAAAACTTACTTTGTTTACCTAGCCATTGTGGGCTGCTCGGATGTGAGGCAGATAATGGACCAAGGACGGTGGCCATAGGTGTAGGGGACGGCCATAGTGCGTGTTGTGCGATGATGGTGGGCGAGGGGCCACTCGGTGGACTAGGGGAAGAATGGCCGGGATGCGAGGCAGATAATGGACCAAGAACGGGTGCCATAGGTGTAGGGGACGGCCGTAGTGCGTGTTGTGCGATGATGGTGGGCGAGGGGCCACTCGGTGGACTAGGGGAAGAATGGCCGGGATGCGAGGCAGATAATGGACCAAGAACGGGTGCCATAGGTGTAGGGGAAAAAGTTAGCGCGGAATAAGTCAAGGGAATGGGCTGGGCACACCGTAGTTCGATCTCGTGACTATCCTCACGTTATTTTCGCGTCGCAGTCGTTGTTGTCGTTAACTCTGAACTATTGTTCAGTTGCAAGGGCAAGGGAGTGACTTACTGTGATCGCGCGAGAGGTTGAGGAGTCGAGAGCATGAGATTTGTGGCCGCACGACAGTCGTCCAGGACGCCCGTGTGGTGCAAACATTCACGCACCAGTAGTACGCAGTGAGTAAAAATAGTTGTATCTAATACAATTACTATGTACACGAGTTATGGGGATGTGTGCAGGCGTCCAGGACGCCCGTGTGGTGCATTGGCGTCAACGTCACGTGACCACGGTCACTCGTTGCACGGTGGGCGTCCAGGACGCCCGTTCACGCACCAGTAGTACGCAGTGAGTAAAAATAGTTGTATCTAATACAATTACTATGTACACGAGTTATGGGGATGTGTGCAGGCGTCCAGGACGCCCGTGTGGTGCAAAGCCATCGACGTCACGTGACCACGGCCACTCGTTGCACGGTGGGCGTCCAGGACGCCCGTTCATGCACCAGTAGTACGCAGTGAGTAAAAATAGTTGTATCTAATACAATTACTATGTACACGAGTTATGGGGATGTGTGCAGGCGTCCAGGACGCCCGTGTGGTGCAAAGCCATCGACGTCACGTGACCACGGCCACTCGTTGCACGGTGGGCGTCCAGGACGCCCGTTCACGCGCCACTCATACACAGATTGAATATATTACTATTACAATTGCGGTCTTTACGTACTGTTACTGTGTGCTGCACGACGGGCGTCCAGGACGCCCCATGCACGGGCACGCGCTGTTGAACATGTGGATCCACCCTCGCAATAAATACATCATTTGATTTGCTTTGGCTGTGCAGATCTGGCACCTGTGCATGCGGCGGGCGTCCAAGCGGCCCGAAAGAGCGGTAAAAGTCACGAATTTATATTTTGCCTCGCACTCGATTCAGTCCGACAATCAAAATGATGCGATGATTACCGAAGGTAGGTTCGTGCGCCCAGCGGGCGTCGATGACACCCAAGTCCCCATGTCATTCCGCGATTGGCTCACGATACATAGCACACGTCATATCAGGTGCGCCAATAGATTATTATCCCCAACCGGCATTCATGCTACAGCTTTAAGGACGCACGCTCTAGCTAGGTACGTCGCACAACATTTTCCCCTCACAACTAACATCTCTGTACAATCTCAATGCCTAATAATCTTACCCAGGATTCATGCCCATGAATCCGGGTGCGCGCCCGTGCGCGCCAGTATTTAAAGCATGCCAGTGCTTCCCAAAACACTCCAAATAGACAGTAATACCTTTGTTTAGACCCCCCCTGGCCTAGGAGAGTGAAAAATCGCAGATTTTGACCCCCCCTCAACCCCTCATATATCCTCATATATCCTCTCCAATATGCCTTTTGACCCCCCAGAAACAGGGGTTGGGTCATGGTTGGATCAGGGTTATGGTTTACTCCCTGCAAGATATTGCAAACAAAAGTTAGGGGTGACGTTAGGGAAAGTTAGGGGCTAGCTGGGGACTAGCTGTGAATTGCTTCATTGAAGAAGTCAAGAGAGGGCTTCATAGAAGATATGTGATGATAGTCATGAAACACATCCCAGATGATGCCTAGAATGAAGGAAAAGAACAAAAATCTGGGTGTGCGCGTTGACGCGCACGGGCGCGCACTGTGCGCGCTAACATCAAACATCACGTGCGCGCCTAATGTCAGTCTCTCCATTGAAGTGACCATGATACACATGACATCTACTTACTTCCCTTGAGATGCTTAGTCTGCTTCCATAGTTTGATATCATCAGGAAAAAAAACCCTATGCCATAACAGGCCATTTGTGCTATACTATTTCCTGATGATTGTACCATGTTGGAGAGTGCTTTAAGCATTGGTATATAGGACAGTGGACATGTATGTGGTCCAGGAGAGCAGCATGAAATATGGGGTGAACTTCATCTCTGGCAATGGTGAGAGAGTGGAGGCGATCTTCAACAGCAGGTAGAGCAGACTCGGTGATCACTGAGGGAAGGGTTCATCATGAGATAGAACAGAGATTTGCTGGTGGTTTCTACCTTCTGGTTAACATGTTTGGTTTCCCCATCGAAAGGTCATATCCGAGGATTTGTCCTAGTTCATGAGCGAGCTCAGATGCAAATTGTGGTCCTCGGTCGCTGATGATTTTGTCGTAAACACACATCAATCCCACTGGCACTGAAGATCCGCGGACTGTCACTCAGCCCATCATTTTTTGGGCTATAAGACCATCAAACAGACAATTGAAGAGTGACATGGTGGCAGGGTGTTCTCAGTCTACTATCTCTAAATTATCTGTCATTCTTGCTTAGGTAACAATATTGAGCCACAATGTTGCCCAAATGTCACCCCAAATAGGCAGTCTTACCTCAGCAATGTTGAAAACATGTATGTCGCCCAAAATAGGCAGTCTTACCTCAGCAATGTTGAAAACATTCTATTCTATCACCTTTCTCACCTTCCGTCATTTCTGACACCTGTCATCTCTTCCTGACATATCACATCTTCCGAGATCATGTATACCTGTGGCAAGTGTCTGGCTTCCTTTGACATCAAAAAGGAGCACTCCAAACATCAGAAGAAATGTACCATTGGTCTCACCAATGGCACCACCTTCACTCTTCAAGAGATCGGTCACCCAATTACTGTCTACCCAAATGATAAGGGTGTCTACCTCTGCCTCTGTTCCCCTGCTGGCTGTCCTCAGCAGAAAGGCTTCGCTACCTTGGAGGGTCTCAAGAAGCATTTACGCAAGAAGCAAACCTGGAGCCAT
>JBBPTG010000384.1:0-17656 GCA_038093975.1 Chalciporus piperatus | reverse complement strand
AAAACCCTCCCCCCTCCTTTCTCAAGACATGTACGAATTAATTCGACCAAGCGTCCCTATGATCTGGAAACATTATTCCGGGGGTTTCTCGACCCTCTGAATCCATTGGTAACACTTCTGAGACCCCACATATTTATTTCGTGTCGATATCCACATATGTCCCCATACCACCTTGTTTGATTTTTATCTCGAGAACGAGACCACGGATTTTCATGATTGTTAGCTCAAAATGATCCCACAGATGTGCTCTATCCAGCCCCACAAAGAGATTCCACAAATAAAAAATTGACTTTGTATCTTAATTCCAGGATGACCATATAAATATCCCTGACCATGACGACGAGTTCAATGTGAGACAACAGAACGCGTTTAAACGATGCCTAGAGGTGGGCAACACAGAGCTGATAACGCAGTTTGATGGCGTACCTTATCTTCAACTTAAAGGCCTAGCAATGGGCGTCGCGGACTCACCCGATCTTGCAAATCTGTACGGGTGGTCATGTGAAAAACGCGACAAGGTACAAAAACACCACAGTATTGTCTTCTACGGACGATATATCGACGACTGTCTGTCTATAGTTTACGCCGAATCTGAACATGAGGCGCTACAAATAGTTCAATCAGTAATACACGTCGATGACTGCGAATTAACCTGGGAGGTTGGAAAATACTTACCGTTCCTGGACATGATGTTATACGTCGATGATAAAAACGTTCTCCAGCACATGCCCTACCGGAAAGTCCGATCAAACCAGGAAAGGATTCCATGGATCTCTGCTCACCCGTTCGACGTCAAGCGTGGAACGTTTTTTGGTGAAATGAGCCGTTTGGCCACGCTGAGTAGCACCTTTGAACACTACTCTGACGCCATATCGAGCTTGGTTGCTCTTTATGTAAAGCGGGGTTATCCACAAGCGCTGGTACGGAGTTGGGCTAGAGATAAGCTCACAGTACGATGGGAAAATCGTCTCCAAATACGAAATGAGGGGACCGCGGACGTGCTAGTCCTCAAAACCCACTTCAATACAGCATGGAATTACTTTAACGCACAAGAACTGAGCGACACTATGATGGGATACATGCGCACTTGGCTAGATAAAGCTGAGCGTGGCGAATATTCTCGAAAATTCCCGCCGGCCCCTAGGTCCTATGTTGATTCTATATCTGGAACTCACCACGCTGTAAAGCTGGTTGATGATTTCGGTGATGAACTCTGGGTCCCGGACGTCCGGAAGATCGGTATCCCTGACCGTCGGATGCTTGTGTCACGTAAGCGTACACAAAATTTATTCGACTTAACAGGTCTTTGGAAGAAAATAGTGTTGGAACAGCTAGACGAGCGTGAGTCCTCTGCGGATGCTATCCGTCCCTTTGATGAGCCTCACATTGTTCTCGGCGATGAAGCCTATCTTCGTCATCCATCAGGCCGTCTGATGGAACAAGGCGACGAAGAACTAAACTTACACCGCCGCTCGCCTACACCTTTAATGGTGGATCCGTCTGACTTGGCCGACACCCTCCTTCGGGTTGGGCTACGCTAGGTCCCTTGCAACGTAGGAAACGCAGTTTCGTCGGTCTGACGTCCTGGGTCTCCCTTGGAAACGCACGTTTGTAACTTTTTCTGCAAAGGTACTGAATGGTACCGCGCACCTCGGCTAAGTGGGTATTAGAGGCCCATCGTCTTCGGACGGAGCCATGAGGTACTAATGTGGAGGCCTTTTGGTCAAGTGAGTGTCTAGTACTTGGTTCTCGATTCGGTTGTACTGATGTCGTCAGAGCTGGACCGCTCCGCGTTTGCATTGTTTGGATTTCGCTGCTTGTGCGGGGAATATTACGGTAAGTAATACTGTATGTTATTTGGTAAAACGGACATACTAACCACGGTTTTTTGGGAGCCTTACCCTAACCCTTAACCTAACCCTAACCGTGAGTGTTACTTTCGTAGAGCTTTTCGTTAAAAGCTGAATTATAGTGACGTGTTTTGGTGTAGTTAACCCTAACCCTAACCCTAACCTTTAACCTTAACCGAACCTTAACAGTGGGGCCCTCCGGCTTACGTAAGTGTTCTAGACCCGGCCGTTTCCGGACAGCTCGGCATCTATAGTGTTATCGCGATAAGAAATAAGGTTTGACACGTCATGGGATTTGAAATATCTAATATTGGATAAGGTACCCGTGTGTGGCTTCGGCCCCCGGGCTAAGTCAGCCGCCCTGCCTTGGCAGGAACGCTTTGTAATTTATTACAGGAACCATTCCCACGTCATACTGAAACAGGACCGCAGCAGGGGCAAACTGCGCCGCAGCAGAACTCTATGTGACGTGTCTCTCCCACTCCCTCGGAGCTACTAATTCGCCGTTTTATTCCCACCAGCCACTCATTGTCTATTTAAGCTGTGAGTGTAACGGTTGTTCAAATTACCATCGGGTCTGATGAGTTATTATAACGAAACAGGACCAGGTTGAGACAAGTAAGTCTCAACACTGTTACCCGGTGTTAACTCCTCTTCAGCGTTAAGTCCCTTTCGTGAGAAAGTCCCCCCTAACCCTAACCTAACCCTAACCTTTTCTCACTGAAGCTAATGTCACGGTTGGTTCTTCCCGCTGATATAAGCAAAGTTGTAGTCCATGTAAAATGAACTATTTTCCGTCCAATAACCGTGAAATAATCTCTTGATTTGGTCAAGATAACATGAAAATACTCCAGAGTAGTATCTGTTGATGCTGTGTTTGATTTTGGCTATAATTTGTGGTCGATGTTTCCCGCTAATATAAGCAAAGTTGTGCGTCATGATCATGTGGTTTATGTTTGTTAAATGACCGTGAGCATATTCCTTGATTTGGTCGACATGTGCTTGAAATACATTGTGTAACAGTAGCTACACTTTGCTAATGAAATGCTTCTTTGATCGGTTGAGATCAAGGTTGCGGTCGGTTTTTCTCGCTTACATAAGCAAAGTTGTAGCTGATGGTCATGTGATTCAATCTGGTCTCATGACCATGGAAATATTTCTTGATTTGATTGGCTTGTGCATTAAACTTGTAAGTTCAAGCAAATCCTAGTCAAGTGTAGCGGAGTGTAGGCAAATGACTAGCATTGAGCTAATGGTCGCTAGTGACCAGAGTTATGCTACACTTGACTATACTTGGCTACACTTTGCTAGTGAATTTCGCTTTTTTGTGTGTTTCAACTCAGATTGCGGTTGGTTTTTCCCGCTTACATAAGCAAAGTTGTGCGTGATGATCATATGGTTTATTTTTGTTAAAGGTGCGTGAGAATATGTCTTGATTTGGTTGACGTGCAAGTTAAACTTGTGAATTCAAGCAAATTTCAATCTTGTGTAGCAAAGTGTAGGCAGACAACTACCCTTGAGCTAATGGTTGCTAATGGTTGCTAGTGGCCGGAGTTTTCCTACACTTTGCTAATGAAACTCTTCTTTGACTGGTTGAGGCCAAGATTGCGGTCGATTCTTCCCGCTTACATAAGCAAAGTCGTAGCTGATAGTCACATGACTTGTTCTGGTAAAATGACTGTGGGACAATTCCTTGATTTGGTCGACTTGTGGATTAAACATCTCATGTAGCATTGGATGGAGCGCTTGACTACACTTTGCTAGTAAATTTCGCAGTTTTTCTTGTTTAGACTTGGATCGTAGTCGTTTCTTCCCGCTTATGTAAGCAAGGTTATGCGTCATGATCTTATGGTCTATTTATGTCTGATGATCATGTGAGTAGCTCTTGATTTGATTGAATTAGCTTGAAAATGCTTGTTGTTATTATTTGGCAAGTTAATGTTCGAGTATTGCGTATTGCATGTGACCTGATGTGTAGATGACATTATTCATGTCTGGCTAGATAAAAAACTAACCCCAAGACTGGAGACTCAAACAGAGATCATGAACCGAGAACCGAGAAATGATAATCCCTCCCCTAACATTTTTAACCGCGAAACCAAGCTTAACCGGTGGGCTGCCAACGCAAGGCTATTTCTGTGGAGATTTCATGGTTGTAGTCATGGTGACACTCTGGTGGCAAGTGGTCTACTACACTCTGCTACACATTTGTTGATATATTTGATGTTTTTGCCACTCAGTCTGATATCACGGTTGGTTCTTCCCGCTTACATAAGCAAAGTCATAGTCCATGTCAAATGAATTTATTTTGGTCTAATAAGCGTGAGACAATTCCTTGATTTGGTCGAGATAACTTGAAGACACTGACCACAACGACTGATTGTACCTGATATGCATATCTCATTGTTCGCCATGGGTGAACACACGCAGGTTGTGCAGAGTTCATAAAGCATTCAAACTGAGCAACTTTGCCTCTCAAAGTTGTCTGCACACATCACCAACGATTCACAATCAGATATTCTTCAATTATAGCAGGAGAATAAGAAATATTAGTATAGCGAGTGTTTGCGTGAGTTTGACGACAAAGTGATCGAACAATGTTGTCAAGGGGTATGAGATCGTAATTTCCAGACACTCACACAAGGGGGTTATCTACTTGAAAAATTCATATTTAGATGTAATTTAATAAACAAAGATTTATTCATAGAGAGACGGAAATTAAATATCTCCGGAGAATGTTGGTGAGAGAAGTATAGCTGAATGTATACTCAAGATTTCCTATGTTACGGATAGGCATATGGCTTAGACAATAGGCCGCAACGCTATTTTTCCTGTTTGACAGCGACGTTTTGTGCTAATCGCCATTAATTTCCTCTACGGGGCTGTTTCGCGCAATTTCGAATATTTCGTTTTTGCGCACTTTGGGGGTTCTCACGCTTTTGCGGTTACCATACAGTCTTGTAGTCAATTTTATGTTGATTTTGGAAATATATGTTATGTAGTTTGCTGTCCGTCGGTTGTGTGTTGTCACTCGGTGTTGTTCAGGATTGTGAGGTGCATTCGCAAAAATGTCCTATAATTTAGACATGGTATGTGATATTTCGTCAGACATGCCGAACCGCGCAATTCTGGAATTTCAGGAATTGCGCGGTTTGGGGGGTTTGGCGTTATCGTCGAGAATTTTAGTACTACTTTGATTACAACATTGTACTATACAGATTTTTACATTACAATTATGAATGCGTCGACGGTTGTGTATAATAACCTCGAGGGGTACGAATCACGCAATTTTGTGATTCACGGAGTTGCGCGATTCGGTGTTTCTGGCGTTCGTGAGGTGTCATGACCCTGTTATGAACCTAACCCATTCGCAAAAAGGGCCTATAATAGATCGTAGACACATGTTCGACGATGTTCGATGCATGTTCGACGGGGTGTTCGACATGTTCGACGGGGTGGTGTGTATGTTAGAAGCATATTCTACAGTGTTAGATATGTTCTACGTCAGCTGTATATCAATGTAATGAGGTTAAACAGATTGTAGACACATGTTCGACGTGTTCGACGATGTTCGACGCATGTTCGACGGGGTGTTCGACATGTTCGACGATGTTCGACACATGTTCGACGATGTTCGACGCATGTTCGACACATGTTCGACGGGGTGGTGTGTATGTTAGAGGCATATTCTACAATATTAGATATGTTCTACATCAGTTGTATATCAATGTAATGAGGTTAAACAGATCGTAGACACATGTTCGACGATGTTCGACGCATGTTCGACGCATGTTCGACGCATGTTCGACGCATGTTTGACGCATGTTCGACGGGGTGGTGTGTATGTTAGAGGCATATTCTACAATATTAGATATGTTCTACATCAGTCGTATATCAATGTAATGAGGTTAAATAGATCGTAGACACATGTTTGACGATGTTCGACACATGTTCGACGTGTTCGACGCATGTTCGACATGTTCGACGATGTTCGAGACGTGTACTACAATGTTTTGGGTGTTCTACATAGCATATACAGGTTTTGAGGCATGTGCCATAAGGACGGTTATACCGAGTCCCCGTGCGGATTGTTGAGTGTGAGATTGACCTTGGTGCACCGTCGTAGTGTCTTACTCTCCATTATCTATTGCCGTCTAATCAGATATCGATAGCGGCACACGTTGAATTGCGTCGAAAGTGAGGTTTGTTATATTCACATATATTTGGTGAAACTCAGTGATTCTACGCAATTCCCCTGTTATGAACCTAACTCATTCGCAAAAAGGGCCTATAATCATTATGAGTCTCGGTTCGTGTGGTTTGTAGAGGCTTGGATGACACTGAATTGTTTAGGGTTACAAGGGTAATGAGGTTAGACAGGTGTTCGACACATGTTCGACAATGTTCGACGTATGTTCGACAATGTTCGACGTATGTTCGACAATGTTCGACGTATGTTCGACAATGTTCTACATGTGTTCTACAATGTTCTACATAGGTTATACGGGATTTGATGCATGTTCTACATCAATTATACATCGGTTATACAAGATTTGACACATGCACATAGAACATTGCTGAAAGTGTGCCCAGTTGCGACACAATGCAACCAGACTCAGGGAAATTGGGGCACAAGTGTTCTATGGCAAGCATAAGCAATAGAGTGGGAAAGCTTGATACTAGAATTCAACAAAGATAGTAGATGCTCAGGGCAAGCAAAGAGGTATTTAATGCATGGAAATTCACTACAGTTGAACACACTTTTCAAACCTGTCAGAAATGCTGTTGAACATTGTTGAACACAGCACAGAAGCTTGTTGAACCACATCAAACATTGGCGAACACCTGTCGAACCCCATCGAACCCCCTGACCCCCTGTTGAACTCGTCGAACCCCCTGTCGAACCCCCTGTCGAACCCGTCAAACCCTGTGAAACCCCCTGTGAAACTTTGTTGAGCCTCCGTCAAACCCTGTCGAGCAGCATCAAACCTCTGTCAGCCCTCATGCACATGGACCTCAGTTCGTAATCTCAAACCTCAGTTCGTAATCACGAACTGAGGTTCATGTGGAGGCCCATGGTCGCGTGGTTGTGCCCGTGTCATATTCGTCGTTGTTGTGCCGGGTTTTCGTGTCGTAGTCTGTAGATGTGTTCCTTGTCGTATATCCGCATATTCGTGGCATATGCTCGTCGTCGTCATCATATTGGCTGCGAAAGCGTATAAAACATATCTGTGAAGTTGCGTGAGCACGGGCCACCCATGTGTGATGAGTGGTAAGTGCAACGAGGGGACTCACATCCTCGTGGGTGTCCTGGACGCCCGTCCTCGTTTCGCAGTCATTCTCGTGTCTTGTCACCACTTGGCCTGGGATACGATCATTAATACTTGATTTTGACGACTTACCTTATGTCCGGATGTTTGCGCTTCCCGCTCGTCGTGGGGCGGGCATCCTCGACGCCTGTGGCTTCACGAGGGTCTTCGCAGTCTTGATGGATAGTTGTTGTTGTCGCCGTTGAGCTGTGTTTGCATGTTGTAGTTGGTAGTTGTTATCGTTGTCGCGTTTTCGGCGTCGTCGCGTGATTGTGGTTGTCATAGTTGCCCGCGAATGTAGATCTGTGAGGTGGTGTGAGCTCGGGCGTGTGAGGTGGGGTGATATGACTCACCTCATTGTGTCATCGTCACCCGGTCTGGGCCAAGGTCAGTAAATGGTCAAATTTCACGACTTACCATACATCCGGATCCTTCCCCTTCAATGTTCATGCCCGTCGCATAGCGGGAGTCCTGGATGCCCATGGGCTTTATGGGTGTCCTCGTGTCGTACCACGTCGTAGTTGTCGTAGTTGTTGGGTCGCGTTTTCGTGTTGTAGTCGGTAGATGTCGTCCTTGTCGTATTTGCCCGCGAATCAGTGTCTGTGAGGTTGTGTGAGTGGTGAGTGAGCGTTGTGAGGTTACTTGCCTCGTCGCAACCATCCTGGATGCCCGCCGTCGTTGCGTTGTACTCGTCGTTGAGTTGTCGTAACATCTCGTGAGTGGGTCTGGGAAAAGGTCAGTTAGAATCAGTCGTGACTTACCGTTCACGGTCGTCCCAGCGCGGGCGTCCTGGACACGCGAGGCTTCACGTGTGTTCTTGTCGGGCCGCGTTTTTGTGTCAAAGTCGGTAGTCGTTGTGTTTGTTGTCGTGTCGTGTTTTCCTGGTCGTCGTGTGTTCTCGTGGGAGTGGACAGCAATATCTAAATGGGAGAAGTAGTTAGTCCTCCACATCAAAACTGACAACACACCGAGTATTGCTTGAGATCCGATCGAGAACAAGGATGGGTGAGTAGCTATAGTATAACTGGCTGGGTTGATTAAGTATCTTTATGTAAGTTGTTTGTTAGGCGTGATTTACCTTCCTTTTCAAGCAGCCGCCGGTTCGGTTACATCAGGCAACAACATTTACGAACACTTACTATCTCATGTTCTCGACTCTTATCAACAGCACGATCACGGTCACACGCATCCACATCAAGTTCTCGCTCGCCGGTAGTTCACTCTCGAATCCCCTGCTTGCTCGCGAACTCGTCAAACTCACCTGCACACTCAAACGGACTCCAGGTCGCCTCGATCACGTCAAACGGCAAGTCAAGACAACACAGCCGTTGAAACGGACGGACACACAGTACGTACAAGTCTCGAAGTCGTCCGCTAACTCGTTTCTAGCATGCCGCCGTGTACGGGCAGTCAAACAAGCACGCGAACGCGTAAATTCGGTGAGTTTCTCGTTCCCATCGCGATTCCAGACACGAAAACACGACGTACCGAGCAACGAGACGCGTCGCAAATGCGAACGAAAAGGCCAGGGAAGAGTCAGAAAGGGACGAGAAGTGGGTAGCGAGGGCAAAGAGTCGCGCGGGAGAGTTGACGAGGTCGCAGCAGGTGGATCGGGCGAAGATGCCACGAACCAAATGGCTGACGGCGTGAGCCTCGCGACCCCGGCGAGCAGCCCAAATTACGACAACACAATGTTGCACCCACACAAACCCTAAACGACGAGTCGAGGACCGTGCACACCGTACGGACGCCAAGCGAAGCAGAATCACGAGAAGAGGACCGAGGAGTGGACAAGAACCACAACGAGGTAGCGGGTGCCTGCGATGAGGTTGAGAGAATGGAAGACAAGGTCAGTGACGACGAAGAACATCAAACGCACAGCAAACGCGATGACGGATTGATCGCGAAAATGCACAGAATCCACAACGGGCAGCCAGATGAAGAACACGGCCGAGCGGATACCGTGACGTCTACGGATGAGACCGCTGGGGTTACCACAACGACCCCATCCGTCGACGAAACCGCACGAAACGCGAACGAAAACGGACAGGAAGACTCACCATACGAACCCCAGAGCACGACGCTCGAAGGGGGAGAGATATGGTCAAGTGAACTGAGCAACGAGCTCAACGAGTCGACGAAGAAGGTCGCGGGTGACGACGACGACGAGTCACGTCAATTGTACACGCCCGACAATCCCCGAATATTGTCGAAGCCACTGGATGAAGTCGAGAGTGCTGGAGGTTGAGCCGGAAAGGTTGGAAAGTCGAAGAACAATGAGAGCGAGTCGGGAGGCATTGCAGACGTCACGCACGAAGACAGCGACGATCGTACTCACCAGCGAAGCCCTTCGAACCACCAGACGACTCGGACGACGACGACGACAAGTCGACGAACCACCAGACGAACGAAACACGTCGAACGACGTTGAAGACGCGCCCGGCCGCGAAGACACGCGACCAGACGAGTCGCCAATGCCATCCAATGAAGGCGAGGTGTTCGCAAACGAGATCGCGTGCATCGAGGACGCATGTGTGGTAATTGAGGAGTCGAGAGTTGAGGTCGAGGAATTGAGCCGCTGCGTAGATGCAGGCTGCGAGTCGAGCGAGTCACGAGTCGTACAGGTCGAACCAGGTGGCGAAACGAACGACCGACGAGCCGAAGGCATCATGAATGATCACAGACGCGCGAAAATCGTTCGGGATGCTCGAGCACGCGAAGACGCATCGAAACCGGTCGGGAGACAATGGAGAACAATGGGAAGGATTCCGGGAGGCTCAGAGACGAGGGATTAACGACGAAACGTGCCGAGAAGCGTCAATCACGAAGGAGGGATATCTGAGAGCAGACATGTTCTTGACTCGGAGTTCTATACATACACATCGAGTCTTTAGCTAGTCCGCAATATATGAGCATGTCAAACCTCCGTCAAACATCTGTCAGACATCGTCGAACCCCCTGTCGAACACGTCGAACCCCCTGTCGAACATGTCGAACCCCCTGTCGAACATGTCGAACCCCCTGTCGAACATGTCGAACCCCCTGTCGAACATTGTCGAACAATTCATTCAACTTGTAGTTAGTAAGTTTACATACCACTATCTAAACGAGTGTAGTGAGAAATGGTATGAATAAAAACCTAGGCATTGTGGGCTGCTCGGATATGAGGCAGATAATGGACCAAGAACGGTTGCCATAGTGCCCTGGGGTTTCACGGTAAGGTTGGGACGCCCGTCGCTTCATGGGCGTCCTTGCAATGTTGTCGCGTCTTCGTGCCGTCGTTGAGTCTAGTATAAGGTCAGTGATGAAATCTACTTACGGTTGTCACAAGCGGGCGTCCTGGACGCCCATGGTGTGATGAGGGGGTTGGACCACATGCAAGATGACTCTGTACTACGCGTGTCCGTCCAAGACTGAGCTTGGACGGGTACGCGTGGTGCAGTGGCATCGGCGTGTGTCGCGGGCGTCGATGACGCCCGCAGTGGACGAGCAAAGCAAGAAATTAGTAAATATGAATAGAGAGCTTATCGGTTTCATGTTCCGAGTCGTCGCGATGTCGCGCGTTGTCGCGGAGTGGTCACCGTCGCGTTTCGTTGGGCCTGGGACGACAAAGAATCAAATTGACTTACAATTAGCCAGACGGTCGCCACTCAGCGGGCGTCCTGGACTCCCGTGGCTGCGTGGATGTCTTCGCATGCCCGTCGTAGCGTGGATACCGTCGTTGATGGGCCGCGCGAGTTCGTGGCGTAGTCGTTAGCTCAGCGCGAGCGTCGGATGTTCGTGGTCGTCTTGACTTGTTTTTGCAGCGGTCGTGTGTTCTCGTGCAAGTATCTGAATGGGGGAGATAGTTAGCTGTTTGTGAATTTAAAGAACTCACCTGTTATCTGGATTTCGTGCTGTTCGCTAAATACAACAAGTGTTGGTAAGGTAATTAGCTTCGTTGGCTTCGCGGAGTGGCTGGCTGACGCACCTGAATCTCCATGCAGCTCCGCGCATCCAATCCGTCGCGATCGTGTTGAATTTGATGCAGTCGTTCCTTCGTCGGCCGTGATCGTGTGGTTGGGGTCGTGTTATCACCGTCGTGTAGTGGTGTTACTTACCTACAATCCACGTCGAACCCCCTGTCGAACACGTCGAACCCCCTGTCGAACATGTCGAACCCCCTGTCGAACATGTCGAACCCCCTGTCGAACATGTCGAACCCCCTGTCGAACATTGTCTAACAATTCATTCAACTTGTAGTTAGTAATATTTACATACCACTATCTAAACAAGTGTAGAATAAAAATCTACTCTGCTTACCTAGGCATTGTGGGCTGCTCGGATGTGAGGCAGATAATGGACCAAGGACGGTGGCCATAGCGCCTTGGGTTTTCACGGTAAGATTGGGACGCCTACGGTCGTCGCAAACGGGCGTCCTGGATGCCTGTGGTGTGATGGGGGTGTTGGACCACATGCCAGGTGACTCTGTACTACACATGTCCGTCCAAGACTGAGCTTGGACGGGTACGCGTGGTGCAGTGGCATCGGCGAGCGTCGCGGGCCTGGATGCCCACAATGCACGAGCGAAGTCAGAAAATGAAACAAAAACCTACCATTTTGTTTCGCGACTCGTCGCGTTGTCGTGTCGTTGTGCGAGTCCTCATCGCGTGGTCGCGTTGTGGTCACCGTTGTGTTTCGTTGGGTCTGGGACGAGAGGCGACTCGGAGTTGGTCGTCGTTGTCGCGCGTTGTCGTTTTCGTGGCGTCTCGCTCGTTGTCGAGTCTGGGATAAGGTCAGTAATGAATCAAATTTACTTACGATCGATTGATGCAAAGCGGGCGTCTAGGACACCCGTCGCGTGATGAACATCGTTGCCTGGCACACGCACGGGCGTCCTGGACGCCCGCGGTGCTCAAGCTGCATCAGAATTACTTTCATACGACACAATTTAATCTACTTACCTTACCTTGAACGTGTTGCGGGAGCACCCTGGGTTTTCACGGTAAGATTGGGACGACTGTGGTGAGCGGGCGTCCTGGACGCCCGTGGCTGCGCGGGTGTCCTCGTAGTGTCGCGTGTTCGTCGTGTCACGGTTTCGTTTTCGTGTTCGGTCTTGTCGCGTTTCGTTGTTGGATGTGAGCCAAGGTTAGTAACTAATCAAACGAGTTGATTGCACTTACGATTATGTGTTGCAACATCGGCGTGTGTTGCGGGCGTCCTGGACGCCCATGGTGTGACGGAGGTGGTGACTTACGAGCGTTGAGTTGGTGTCGTGTTTTCGCGGTCGTTGTGTGTCCTCGTGCGAATATCTGGATGGAAGGTAGTTAGCATGTCGTGAACCCTATGCACTTACCTGACTTCCCATGCAGCTCTGCGAGTCCGAGACGTCGTGATTGCGATGCAGTCATTGCTTCAGCGGTCGTGTCATCATCGAGTTGACTGCTACCAGAAACGGAAGGCAAGTCACACCACCTAATAATAACGTACCGGCGGCACCAACTGTTGTGCGATGTAACCGAACCGGCGGCTACTCGAAAAGGAAGGTAAGTCAATTAACGAGCGACTTAATCACGACGTTGTTTATTCACAATCGGACCTCAAGCAACAGAATGTCAGAAATAGGTAAGTTCTCATCGTTCAGACGCAAAACTAACCACTTCTACTCTTTAGATGCTGTGTTCTCCTCTTGCGAGAACACGGATACCAGCAAAACGCGACACGATTACGACTACCGACTAAGACGTGAAAACGCGGCCCAATGAAGACGGCGACTATGAAACCGGGCCACCCACGCAGCGGCGGGCGTCCAGGACGCCCGCTCTGCAACGGTAAGTCACGACAATCGAGGAACCACTGACCTCACCCCAAACCGAACGAAGACGGCACAACGGGAACGACCGCGAAATGACGACGGCCGTCACGACATGTAAGTCATGCCAGCACAGTCACCACAAACGGGCGTCCAGGACGCCCGTTCTCACATCAAGATCCTCATTCACAGGTAAACACGACACCACGACGACAACGACGACGCAAACAACATAACGGCCACGACAACTACCGACTACGACACACAAACGCGGCCCAACGAAAACACCAACCACGACGCTCAAACGACGCCACCACACCCATCAAGCCACGGGCGTCCAGGACGCCCGCTCTGCACCGAGCGTGCAGGCGAACGATCCGGATATACGGTAAGTCGTGACTTTTGATTCTCTACTGACCTTATCCCGGACCGAGTGACGACGGGCGTCCAGGACGCCCACGACGAGGTGAGTCACATCACCACACCACAGACGGGCGTCCAGGACGCCCGTGCTCACACTGACCTCACACATTAGCGGGACACCACGACGCCGACAAAAACGTGAAAACACGGCGACAATGGCAACTACCGACTACGACACACAGACACGGCCCAACAACGACACCAACAGCTCAAGGACACCCGTCCACCCGAACAACAGTAAGTCGTCGAATTTGACGACTTACTCACCTTATTTCAGACTGAGCGACCACGACAAGACGACGGGCGTCATGGACGCCCACAATGAGGTGAGTCGCATCACACCACCACACACGGGCGTCCTGGACGCCTGCTCTCACACATTAGCAGGATACTACGACGACAACGAAAATGCGAAAACACGACAACTACTGACTACGAGACACAAACACGGCCCAACGAAGACGACAACCACGGAGCTCAAACGACGCCAACACACCCAGCAAGCAACGGTCGTCCAGGACGCCCACGACGAGGTGAGTCACATCACCACACCACAGACGGGCGTCCTGGACACCCGTGCTCACACTCGCCTCACAAATTAGCGGGAAACAACAACAAGGACCAAAACGCGACAACCCGAACACAACACCTACACGAACGCGCGGCCCAACAACAACGATAACTACGAAGGTCCAACACACCAGCACAACCATCAAGCCACAGGCGTGACGAGCATGAACAGTAAGTCAAAAATGATTCTCACTGACATTTTCCCAGATCCACTCAACAACGACAACTACCACTCAACAACGGGCATCCAGGACAGTCGCGACGAGGTGAGGAAGCTCACGATGCTCACCACTGACACAACCTTACAGATACGCATTAACAGGCAAATATGGCGACGATGAAAATACGACAACGACTAGAACTATGGACTACGACAATGACGATATGACGTGAACAACCGCGAAACGAGGACGGGCGTCCGGGACGGCCACGAGATGAGTGAGGTCACCACCGTCATCATCCATGGGTGTCCAGGACGCCCGTGCTCACACCACCTCACACATACACGAACGCGGGCGATAAGGACAACAAGGATGAACACGCAACGATGACGAAAACGCAAAAATACCACAACGACGATGTCTACCGACTACAACACGAAGATGCAAGGACAACTATGAAGCGAGAACAACGTGAGGTCTACCATCACATATATGGGCGTCCTGGATGCCCGTGCTCACACCACCTTACAGATTTGCAATTACGGGCAAATTCGACCATCATGCACACACAATGAAGACGAAAACACGACAACACGATTATAGGGAGTCTAATCTAATTAGGTTAGGGTTTGGCCTAGGTAATGGTTACAGAGTGACTGGAAATATAATACACAAACCCGACATTTGACAACAATACCACAATAAATAGTACAACGGCTGCGACCCCACAATAACTATTTGACAAACCACTTAACTATTGTAAAACCACGTTTACGGCGTTCTCACGCAGATGCGCCCTCACTGTGTTATGAGTCTCGCATGAATGGGTATCCTGGATGCCCACCACTGTGCAACGAGGGTAATCATGATGAGGTTCTACTTGGACAGGTGTTGGACGCATGTTGGACAGATGTTCTATGTGTTCTACATAGGTTTCACAAGGTTCAATTCATGTTCTATGTGTTCTAAGCTCGTTGAACAGTGTTGAACCTCGTTGAACCTCCATTGAACCCCTTGTCAAACATTGATGAGCCTCCGTTGAGCAGCATCGAACCTCCATCAAACCACATGCACACAGACCTTGGTTTGCAAACTTGAACATAAGTTTGGAATCACGAACTGAGGTTCGTGTGAAGGCACATGACCACACAGCTATGCTCACATCATTGTTGCAACATATTCATTGTTGCTATGCCAGGTTTTCGTGTTGTAGTCTGTCAATCTGTTTCTTGTTGTCCTTTTTGTCATACCCTCCCCCTGCCAATGATCACAAGAAATTAATTCAGCCAGGCATTCCCATGATCTGAGAACATGTTCCCAAGGGTTTATCAACCATCTGAATCCATTGGTAACAATCCCAAGACCATCCAGATTTTTCTTGATGGTGTTCTGGAATCCATCTCCTCCCCCCCAAAAAAACCGATTTTTCTAGCACTCCTAAAGGATGCTAGGGACCTAAAAAGACTTCTCCCTACTGTTGTTTAACCCTCTGAGGACAATGGCAAAGCCCTCTAAGCTCCTGCTATTTATTTCGAGTCATCATGCATACCTCCTCCTTCCCTGCCAATGATCACAAGAAATTAATTCAGCCAGGCATTCCCATGACCTGAGAACATGGTCCCAAGGGTTTATCAACCATCTGAATCCATTGGTAACAATCCCGAGACCATTCAGATTTTTCTTGATGGTGTTCTGGAATTCAGCCCCTCCCCCCCAAAAACCGATTTTTCTAGAGCTCCAGAAGGATGCTAGGGACCTGGGTAGACCTGTTCCTACCGTTCTTCAACCCTCTGAAGACGATGGCAAAGCTCCCTAAGCTCCTGCTATTTATTTCGAAGCTCTGTCCAAAACCCTCCCCCCTCCTTTCTCAAGACATGTACGAATTAATTCGACCAAGCGTCCCTATGATCTGGAAACATTATTCCGGGGGTTTCTCGACCCTCTGAATCCATTGGTAACACTTCTGAGACCCCACATATTTATTTCGTGTCGATATCCACATATGTCCCCATACCACCTTGTTTGATTTTTATCTCGAGAACGAGACCACGGATTTTCATGATTGTTAGCTCAAAATGATCCCACAGATGTGCTCTATCCAGCCCCACAAAGAGATTCCACAAATAAAAAATTGACTTTGTATCTTAATTCCAGGATGACCATATAAATATCCCTGACCATGACGACGAGTTCAATGTGAGACAACAGAACGCGTTTAAACGATGCCTAGAGGTGGGCAACACAGAGCTGATAACGCAGTTTGATGGCGTACCTTATCTTCAACTTAAAGGCCTAGCAATGGGCGTCGCGGACTCACCCGATCTTGCAAATCTGTACGGGTGGTCATGTGAAAAACGCGACAAGGTACAAAAACACCACAGTATTGTCTTCTACGGACGATATATCGACGACTGTCTGTCTATAGTTTACGCCGAATCTGAACATGAGGCGCTACAAATAGTTCAATCAGTAATACACGTCGATGACTGCGAATTAACCTGGGAGGTTGGAAAATACTTACCGTTCCTGGACATGATGTTATACGTCGATGATAAAAACGTTCTCCAGCACATGCCCTACCGGAAAGTCCGATCAAACCAGGAAAGGATTCCATGGATCTCTGCTCACCCGTTCGACGTCAAGCGTGGAACGTTTTTTGGTGAAATGAGCCGTTTGGCCACGCTGAGTAGCACCTTTGAACACTACTCTGACGCCATATCGAGCTTGGTTGCTCTTTATGTAAAGCGGGGTTATCCACAAGCGCTGGTACGGAGTTGGGCTAGAGATAAGCTCACAGTACGATGGGAAAATCGTCTCCAAATACGAAATGAGGGGACCGCGGACGTGCTAGTCCTCAAAACCCACTTCAATACAGCATGGAATTACTTTAACGCACAAGAACTGAGCGACACTATGATGGGATACATGCGCACTTGGCTAGATAAAGCTGAGCGTGGCGAATATTCTCGAAAATTCCCGCCGGCCCCTAGGTCCTATGTTGATTCTATATCTGGAACTCACCACGCTGTAAAGCTGGTTGATGATTTCGGTGATGAACTCTGGGTCCCGGACGTCCGGAAGATCGGTATCCCTGACCGTCGGATGCTTGTGTCACGTAAGCGTACACAAAATTTATTCGACTTAACAGGTCTTTGGAAGAAAATAGTGTTGGAACAGCTAGACGAGCGTGAGTCCTCTGCGGATGCTATCCGTCCCTTTGATGAGCCTCACATTGTTCTCGGCGATGAAGCCTATCTTCGTCATCCATCAGGCCGTCTGATGGAACAAGGCGACGAAGAACTAAACTTACACCGCCGCTCGCCTACACCTTTAATGGTGGATCCGTCTGACTTGGCCGACACCCTCCTTCGGGTTGGGCTACGCTAGGTCCCTTGCAACGTAGGAAACGCAGTTTCGTCGGTCTGACGTCCTGGGTCTCCCCTGGAAACGCACGTTTGTAACTTTTTCTGCAAAGGTACTGAATGGTACCGCGCACCTCGGCTAAGTGGGTATTAGAGGCCCATCGTCTTCGGACGGAGCCATGAGGTACTA
>JBBPTG010000383.1:10000-12500 GCA_038093975.1 Chalciporus piperatus | reverse complement strand
TTTCTGTTTCATCATTACTCCAGAGCATCACTCCACACTTGCCAACACCCAATTCCATTCCCCATTTCTGACCCCAAGCGTAGATGTTTTTACAGTATGTTTCGGCGGCCTCAGCACTCTCTTCGAGCGCAACGAGATCGTCTGCATACTGTCCACCTGTGCATGTGGCCATTTTGGCGTTTTCCTTGACACCAGGTACCGTCACTCCTCCACAGCTAGTCTCTTTGAGAAGGTGGTTGACGAATATGATGAACAGGAGGGGAGAAAGAGGACAGCCTTGCCTGTTGCCTCGTTTCATCCCAAAAGACCTTGTGGTCTTTCCTCCGGCCCTCACGGTCATCTTTGAGTTACGATACATGTATTTGATTGTGTTCAGGAATTTTCCTCTTACTCCCATATTGTCTAGGATTCGGTAGAGAGCTTCATGATGGACCTTATCAAAGGCCTTCTTGAAGTCCACGAATATTGCATAGGTGGCTTTCTTCTCTAATCCCCGTCTCCGAGCAATTTCGGCTATCGCTATAAATTGTGCAACTGCTTCCTCTTTCCTTCTGAAGCCAGCCTGTTCCTTGGCCAAGAGATTAGAATCTTCGCAGGCTACATAGAGTCTATCTGCCATAACACCAAGCAGAACCTTCAGTCCCACCGATATCAAGCTGATGCCTCTGTAGTTGATCATCATCTCTGGGTCGCCAGACTTGAATAGGTTACATATAAGCACCTCATTCCAGGAGTCAGGGAGAGTTTCCAATTTCCAGATAGACTTGAGTACGTGGAATAGCGCTTTTCCCAGTGGCGTCATTGGCCATTGGGGGAGTTCATGTTCTCCTAGCGCAAACAGTATTGCTTCAGGTCGTCTCATATTTGGACGTTGTCGCATTACTTCCATCATACATTCTTCGTGTAGGAGTTCCTTCATGACATTTACGTGTTCTCCTGTAACACCCGGCGAGGTGTTGCGGTTCATTCTACGTATGGAGAGCAGCACTTCTCTCCATTCTAACGCTGCGTTGAGCGCTGCCATTTCAGGTTTCTCTTCACTTAAGTCTATGTTTGCCCAGTGATGTGGGTCTTGTGAATGTCCAGCGTCCGCATTAGCCAACCGATCATAGTGATCAGCGATGCATTCCAGGATGTCATCCGTAGTGACACACAACTCTCCATTCTTGTTCTTTACAGGTTGTAGTGACTCGGAAGCACCATCATGCTCAATGGTTTGCTTGATGCGGTTCCAGACTTTCTTGTAGTCGCAGGCTTGTATGTCTCTGCAGGTGTAGCCGATAGTTTTCCTTTCCAACTCCTTCCTCCATTGGTCCCTTGCCTTAGTAAAGCGTTTTTGGGCTCGAAGAAAGTGTGCACGGATACTATTCGATGGCTCTCCTTTATCAAGTACAGCCTTGGCAAGCTTGTCTGCTGCCTTGTTACGCTTTTGCACTAGTTTTACTAGTTTCTTAGGGAATCTTGGCTTTCCTGGTACTCGAAGTTTCTTCATTCCCAGAGATGTAGTCAAGTCATTCATCGTGTTGGCGAAGCATTCTGTGTTGGTGTCTAGTGAGTCCTTGTCGGACACCTCTTCTACATCCAATACACTCCATCGGTTTGAGTGAATGAGTTCCCTTGCGTAGCGTTTGATGGCATAGGTATCGTACCTCCATTGTGGAGCTTGGGGTGTGTTGTCTTGTACAACAGCTCTAAATGCTGCAATGAGAGGTCGATGATCGCTAATGCCATACTGTCGGAAGACTCGTGGTCGTCGTAGTATACATTGTGCGCCTTCAGTGACTACCATATGATCAATACCTCTGCTCAGTCCCGTTAAGGGGAACCTTGTCAGAGAAGATCCTCTAGGTTTCAGAATGCGCAGTCCTGTGTTTGATGACTGAAGTTTGGGGTCCAGTTCATGCTGGTCCATGTTCCAGTCACCAAGGTATACTACTGGAGCCCCCGGAGAGGTTCTCAGGATTTTTTGGTTCAGCTTTAGGAGTTTCTCTACCATTTCACCTCTTTGTCGACGGTACACTCCTCCAGAGGGGAGGTAAACTGCGACGACGTGAACGGGTTGTTTCAACCCTGGTAGTCCACTGACCTTTATGTGTATGTACAGGTTATTTTCCCTATGGACCTCATACGAGGATAGACTGTTTTTCACTAGGATAGTCTGTCCTCTGAAGCCATGTTCCCAATGTTGGATATATTGAGTGTACCCCGGAATTTTCACTGGAGTAGTTCTCTTAGATACCAACGTTTCCTGTAGTGCACATATGCTGATTTGCTCCTTGATCAGGAATTGGATTACTTCCATCTGCTTGCTGGGTAATCCGTTTACATTGATCGTGGCTATATGGTGTCGCCATTTTTCTGGAGCAATATTTTGCACTGTCGGCTTTTCTACTTGGGTCCTGTCTCTCCAGGCTTTCCAGTAGTCAATACGCCACAGACTGAGAGGGCGCAACTTCCAGTTATACTGGTCGTTCATGAGCGCTCTAGCTGCATGTGCAAA
>JBBPTG010000383.1:0-2500 GCA_038093975.1 Chalciporus piperatus | reverse complement strand
CACAAAACTCTACTCGGGGTATTAGCAAAGTGAACCCGCATGCAAAGCTGGAGCGAAGTGGTCTAGCTAACGAAGGCAATGCACGAGAGGCAAGCCAGCAGAAAGCATCAGGAGACCAATCATCGGTGCAGCATTTGCTTACAGTCCCATTTTGTGTACCAATTCCCTACTGAGGTCTTCAGCAAAGCGAAGCCATGGTCGAAGCCGGAGCAAAGTGATCTAGCTAATGACGAGCATGCACAAAAGGCAAGCCATCAGAAAGCATCAGGAGACCATGCATTGGTGCAGCATTCGCCTACAGTCCCAGTTTGACTAGGAAGACCTCAGTCAGTCAGGTCTTCAGCAAAGTGAAGCCATGGACAGAGCTGGAGCAAAGTGGTCTAGCTAGTGATGAGCATGCACAAAAGGCAAGCCATCAGAAAGCATCAGGAGACCATACATTGGTGCAGCATTTGCCTACAGTCCCAGTTTGACTAGGAAGACCCTCGCAAGCAGGTCATTAGCAAAGTGAAGCCATGGACAGAGCTGGAGCAAAGTGGTCTAGCAAATGACGAGCATGCACAAAAGGCAAGCCATCAGAAAGCATCAGGAGACCATACATTGGTGCAGCATTTGCCTACAGTTCCAGTTTGTCTAGCAACAACACCCTAGTCAAGTCATTAGCAAAGTGATCTGCCCGACCATGATGCCAGTTATTAACTAGCACCATGAATCAGGGTCTAGGACCATTCATTGGATGTACTTGGACTTGGTAGTAGACTAGTTAAGTCGACTACCAAATGTTGTTGTGTGACCCACTCCCATATAGTAGGCCCAGCCATCTGTTTGGTCATGTTTGCCATGGTGCGCAAGAGGCGTGCGCATATGTGTCCACTATATCGCGTTTTTTGCATTTTTGAGTGGCTGTGTGGACAAAACATGGCAACACTACCAAAAATGCTAATGGACAGTACTTTAGGTTAATCCAGCATAGTGCTAGTCAAAAAAGCGCCACATTTGCTACACTTTGGCTACACAATTGAGTTCCCACACTACCACTACAAATATTTGCTACACCTTTGGGTTCCCACAATGGCACTACACTTTCCTAATCAACATTTGCTACACAATTCAGTGACCACACCACCACTACACTTTGCTAATGAAAAATGCGCCACATTTACTACACTTTTTGATTCCCACACTACCACTACACTTTCCTAATCAACATTTGCTACACAATTCAGTTCCCACACTTTAGCTACACATTCCTAATCAACATTGTCTACACAATTCAGTTCCCACACTTTAGCTACACTTTCCTAATGAAAAATGCGCCACATTTGCTACACAATTCAGTTCCCACAGCACCACTACACTTTGCTAATGAAAAATGCGCCACATTTACTACACTTTTTGATTCCCACACTACCACTACACATTCCTCATCAACATTTGCTACACAATTCAGTTCCCACACTTTAGCTACACATTCCTAATCAACAGTTGTTACACAATTCAGTTCCCACACCACCACTACACTTTGCTAATGAAAAATGCGCCACATTTGCTACACTTTTGGATTCCCACACTACCACTACACATTCCTAATCAACATTTGCTACACAATTCAGTTCCCACACCTCACCTACACTTTCCTAATCAACATTGTCTACACAATTCAGTTCCCACACCACCACTACACTTTGCTAATGAAAAATGCGCCACATTTGCTACACTTTTGGATTCCCACACTACCACTACACTTTCCTAATCAACATTTGCTACACAATTCAGTTCCCACACCTCACCTACACTCTCCTAATCACTATTTGCTTCACTTTTGAGTTCCCACACTTTAGCTACACTTTGCTAATGAAAAATGCGCCACATTTGCTACACAATTCAGTTCCCACACCTCACCTACACTCTCCTAATCAACATTTGCTACACAATTCAGTTCCCACACCTCACCTACACTTTTCCTAATCACTATTTGCTACACTTTTGAGTTCCCACACTTCAGCTACACTTTGCTAATGAAAAATGCGCCACATTTGTTACACTTTTCTTGTCATCTGAGCTTCTACACCTCAACTACACATTGGGCTTAACTTAGGTCAGTTATTGGGCTCATCACTAGCATTAGAAATAGGTTTAGAGTTACACTCTTGATTAGGATTGGACTTTCAGGACTACCATTGGGATTAGGGTTAAGATAAGGCTAGATGTAATTAGGATGGGCACTAGGCTTAGGGTTAGACTCTTGATTAGGATTAGGGTTAGTATAAGGATAAGGATAAGGATAAGGATAAGGATTAGGGTTAGGATAAGGATAAGGATAAGGATTAGGGTTAGGATAAGGATAAGGATTAGGATGAGGGTTAGGGTTAGGGTTAGGATTAGGATAAGGATAAGGATAAGGATAAGGATAAGGATAAGGATAAGGATTAGGGTTAGGATAAGGATAAGGATAAGGATTAGGGTTAGAATAAGGATCAGGGTTAGGATTAGGATTAGG
>JBBPTG010000382.1:0-17949 GCA_038093975.1 Chalciporus piperatus | reverse complement strand
AACAACGGCGTCTTCCATATCCGAGAAGATGTCGTTCATCATGGTTTGAAATGTCGCAGGAGAATTGCATAATCCGAAGTACATGACCAAGGGTTCGAAGGCGCCACGGAAGCACACGAATGCGGCTTTAGATTCATCGCCTTCTTTGATGCGGATGTTGTTGTATCCCCAGCGCAAGTCCATTTTGGTAAACAGTTTTGCGCCTTTCAGTTTATCAACCAATTGGGAAATGAGGGGTAGCGGGTAGTTGTTTTTCACCGTGTGTTCATTCAGATAACGGTAATCTTGAACCATGCGTTTCTTGCCATCCTTCTTAGGAACGAAGAACACGGGAGAAGTTTGCTCAGATTTGGAAGGACGAATGTATCCTTTCTTGAGCTGATCATCAATGAATGCGCTGACTTCTTCTTGTTCCGTGACAGAGAGTGGGATAAGACGACCCTTTTTCGGCTTGTAGGTGTCTTTCAAGTCAATTGCATGATCCCACGGTTTACGGGTTGGCATGCGTTCAGATTCCTTTTTCTTGAATAGGTGAATATACTTGTGGTATTCTTTTGGAACGAGCTCTTCCGGAGACTTTTCCATTTTTGGTTCAGGTACCTCCCTCTTTGCGGCGTTGATATGACGAAGAGAATTTCGTTCTTCATCATCAAGTTGGCGTGCGAACGGTGGTTTATCTTGTAAAACGGAACAAGACCAAGGACAACGTGTCATGTGGACCGTTCCTTTGTTCCAATCTATCTCCGGATTGTGTTGCTTCAGCCATGCGTATCCTAGTATCATCTGATTCTTTCCAAGATCAGTGACTTCTGCAATGGCCTTCTCACGATGTCCGTTGAAATGAATAATGATTTCCGCACAGTGTGTTATCTGTCCAGCGGAGTTATGTGTTCCGTCCACGTTGTATACCGTAAGTGGATGTCTGAGTTGCACGAGGGGTAATTTGATTTTATCAGCCCATCTCCGATCAACGAAGATAGCGTTAGCTCCTGAATCAAGAAGTGCTTCTGCTCGTGTGAAAGCAGACGGAAGGCGTTGCGAAGCAATGGAAGTAGATAACTTCAGTTCTCGATCCGTCGTGCGAATGAAACGTGGTCCTGGGTTTTCGGAAAGATATCGGATTATGGAAACGGAATTAAGCACCTGACTAGAGTCCAGGCCAAGCTCATGATCAACATGAGACCCCGATTGACTGTGTGAATAGTTTACAGATTTTCCTAACGAGTTAGTTGCGGTCCGTTTGCCCAGATCATTCAGGCCGCTTTGCCTTTTCCCTTCATTTCGATATCTTTCATATCGTAGAAGTAAGCCTTCATTTCGTCGAATGCACGGCCTTCAAGAGCGCTAGATTCGGTAGACAGTTCTCTTACCTGTCTCTTCTGAAGTTTGCAGGCACGTTTGTGTTCGCCTCGGGACCAACCACAATTCTTGCATTTGGTACTAGGCACCGGACATTGCTGTTTCGGATGTCCCGGTTTCCCACAGTTCCAACAGTTTCCTTGCTTCTTTTCTTTGGAATTGCTTGTGGCCGCCTTTACGGCAGACGATGCTTCTTCTTCTTCTTCCACGATTTCTCCTTCTTCGATTTCGGCAGAACCTATATCCATTGGGGCACCACGACCCGGTTGTGTGCCCGTGTTGGTATATTTATATCGCGGGGCATCATCTGCGGTTCCTGTCTTGATCATGGAGATAAGCTGTTTCCTTCCTGCAAGGAGGCGTAGCTCTTCGACATATGTGTCATATTTGTCGAAC
Source organism: Chalciporus piperatus (assembly GCA_038093975.1). Lineage (NCBI taxonomy): Eukaryota > Fungi > Basidiomycota > Agaricomycetes > Boletales > Boletaceae > Chalciporus > Chalciporus piperatus. Next base: position 16,194 of record JBBPTG010000382.1, on the reverse strand, counting down.
CGTCCCTTATCCATAAAGATCCGATGTGTGATCTCTGGATCTGCGTTTAGCTCTAGGAGTTCGATGTGTCTCGCGTCACTCCAATCGTCCATAAGGCGATGAGTCTGGAACGTGGTAAGGAATTTCTCCATAGACATCTTGCCTTGTTTCAGATTCTTGATCTGATTGCGGTGATATTCCACTTCGTTACCCGAGCGGAATTGATCGGTGATTCGTTTATGGAACTCGGCGGAAGTATACGTGGTTCCATTTTCCAAGATGTCGTGTGTCATGGCTCGTGAGAAAGTAGCGGCGTCTCCTCCTGTCATTCGACTAAGGATAGCTCTGATCGCCGTCATTCCGGTTAACACGGTGTTGTTTTCATCTATCCATGCACGAACTCTTGTCCACCATTCTTCGAACTTCCTTCCTCTAGTTCCGTCATAGTCTCCTGGATCTTTGACGATCTTGGATAACTTAGGTCCGCTAGGTCCGATCGTAGGAGCTGGTATTGCGCCAGGCACTTGAATGGCTTGTACTTGCGCTTCAAGCTGCAAGATATTATTATTTAGATTTTGATTTACCCTTTGAGCGTTGGTAAGCTGATCCGTCATGGTTTCTAACGCAAGTCTCAACTGCGTTCCAAGATCCCGTATGGACGCGTCGCGATGTCCGAGAATGCCTGTTAAGGCAGCTGCTAAGTCTGGGGCGAGAACCGACATTCTTGATGCACTAGAATGGAAGGAGTGAAAGTAGACTTTTTATTTCAGATCTCCTGAGATCCTTCAAGGGTTTCTCCTGATAACGAAGCAGGGGCGTCTCTTTGATAAGGTGGCGGTGGAATACTTCTTCTGATGGAATGAGGCGCGGGATAGTACAGTTGCACTCCTGGTGCGTTTGTCTCTCTTAGTCCTCCTTCGTTTTCACTGTCAGATTCTACTAATCCTGGTACCGATTCTCTGTCCTCTTCTTCAAGTTCCGCTTGTGATACAACAGGGGAAAGGGGAGGAGTAGGTGGTGCTATCGGACGATTTCTGTGAGATACGAGTATGTATGCGAAGTCAAAGGTAACGCGAAGGTCGTCTGAGAGAATTACGTGGCCGAAGATGAGGTATAAAAGTAGCAGGGAGGCCTGTAAGCTGTACTGGGTGAATCTTCCTAAGAGGGACGAGAGGCTTATGGCAGCGAGTGCGCCGAGTAGGACGCGGGGTTGATACTCTCTCCTTAATACGAGTACCGGCGTCCTCAGGGATACCTCTAAGTAGCCTGTCGCTTCGTCGGCGTTGACGTACCCGATCGTCAATGTTCTCTCGAATCGCGTTCTCACCTGCCGGGGATATAAGCGTGTGATAGAGAGCGCGGCGGAAACTTTCCGTACGACCAGAGACTCCAATGGGAAATTGGTGTTGAAGAGTAAGAAGATCCTCGTCGACGGTAGTCCAATCGACGGGCTCAGCGAGCGGGGTTGGGGCTCTGGGGATGGAGGAGGCACGGTAGTGTAATTCTTCAACGCCGAAGGCGTCGGCTAGTATCTGCTGGGGGTTGGGCGGCAACGGTGCCCGAATAGCCTCGATGGGAGGGAGCGACGGAAGTCGACGAGTGCCGATCTGGAGATTGGCGGGATGATGAGGTAACCGAAGGGTACCGAGAGGGTGAATGTAAACCTCAGAAGGTAGATGGTATGGGTAGGAGGGAATTACCGGAGGTTCTAACCAATCAACGTAGAGATCCGAATAGTCTGGCTCTGGGACTATCGGCGCTGAGTACTTCTCAATAGTCTCCCTTTGTCTTTCAGCGTGTAACGCCTGAGTACGAGCGTAGTCTTCTTGGACACGAGCGTTCTCTCGCTCGAGGTCGTCGATGATGCTGGTGAAGCCGGGATAGACCTCTGCAGCTCTCTCGAGGTTTCTGATGACGCTGGTGAAGTCGAGGTTGTTCTCGACGGCGGGGAGATCAAGTATACCGTTCCACTGGATGGAAGGTACAGGGGATGCGGCACGCTGAGATGCGGCGGGGTTGCTCGACACTTATTCAAAAATAAAGTCAGCGATGACAAGGCGCGTACAAGCAGCGCAGTACCCACTAGTGATCAACGGTTGAAGTGGCGTACAAGAACACGTGTGGTAGCGACGAGACGCTAAGACAAAAGAAAATATCAGTCTTGTTCTAATGAAACGACTCAACTCAACTAAGAGCTAAGACTCACACTAGACAATAGCGAGCCGATGTACTTGGCTGAGGTTCGATGAGGAAACTCCAGGAGAACAAGACTGGGGAGTCCAGTGCTTGTCGACCCGGGTTTATATACTATTGTCAATGTTTGTACATGTTGTGGCTAAACCTTATCGTAGGTGACTGGGTATGACTCATACTGACTACTAGCCAATGGCGTAACTAGCTCTACTGCGGAATGAGTAAGCGTGAGTCATATGATGAGTAATGCTGACTGATGCTGACGAGTGAGCGGTGAGTCATCAGTAGTAAGCGAAGGTCTAGACCTAGCTTATGTAAGTAAGTCACGTGACACGATAAGATAAGATAACAAAAGAGAAAGTGAAACGACTAAGTCCAAGAAACGAAGAGAAACCTAGTAAGCGTAATGGAATGTAGGGATGATTAGGATAAGGAAATGGAGCGTTCGTAACACAGGTCACGTCCGGCGTCGCGGTGACCTCCCTATCTTCCCTTTCGAACCACAATACCTCCGTCGCGACCAGCGGAGACGTGAAGAAACCATGTTCCACGCTCGAGGTATTCTCCCTTCGCACGCCTTCAGCTGACAACCCATGGATTGTTATTTCAGGTATGGATGTCTTTGATGTTCCATGGATGAATCCTAATAAATCCTTCGCAGGTATCCGGGCTGACGGTGTCATCACTGGCCTCACTCATTTACCAGTCGGCTTCTACATGCTTATCCAGTTCAATGGCGTTCAAAGGAGGACCAAGGTTAGGTCTATCCTTGTCTGTGAAAGCGTTATTGAGTGGGACGACGAAATAATTTTGTGAGATATTCGTCAAATTTATCTGCTTTACTGTACTCATGATATCAACTTGAAGGTCCAATGATCCTTCCACTAGGGTCCAACTTTCATTTTGTGCCGTGTTCGAGTTCGAGCCAGTGCTCGGTAATGGGTCAACTTTATGCACGGTAGATATCACTGTAGGGAATCTGGTTGGCAGCACCTCCCGTGAGTGTATCGTGGCGTATTGCGCACATGTCGGTACTCAGATCACGAAAGTCGTCGGTTTCTCTTCGGAACGATGTTCGTCGCTTCTAATTACTGCGGACCGGAGATATGGTCCGGATTTCGAGGCTTATTCTCGTCGTGAGAATGCCAATGTATGCCCCCTGCCCCGTCGGAGAGTCCCGACATTCCTAACAACACATTATTCTTAGCCAAGGCGGGAAGGCCCTTCAGCCGTGGCACACGAGACGGATCTAGGGCATGACACCCTCCTCTGCTACTACGAGCGCTACAGAGAAGACGATCTCCAGAACGCTATTGGACATTTTGAATGCGCTCTGCGTGTTTGTCATGCCGACGATGAATGTCGCCCGGCGGCACTGTTCAACCTTGCCACAGTAACACTCCGTAGTTTCGAGGCTAGCGGTATGGACACGACCATCACAGAATCTGTTGCCCTGTATCGAGAATCACTTGAGATGCGCCGTGCCCCTCATCCAGATCGCCCTGCCACCCTGCTCGGCCTTGGCCAGGCACTCTTGCATTGCTATAGTCAGGGACGGGACAAATCCTTTGCGGATGATCTGAAGAAGCTGATGAATGAGGTCAAGGTGATTTGCCCTGAGGGCAGTCATTGGCACCGAGCTGCAAGACTTGTCCTTGAAACATCAAAACGGATCTGGGCTGAATATAGTTGCACATTGTCTGACATCGACGGGCTGATCCGCAAATTGGATGCAACTGCTCGACTCCCTCCTGATGGGTATTTTGACTGGCCTTATCGATTGGAAAATCTCGGTCTTGCATTGAGACGGCGTTTCGAAATGCAAGGAGATCGTGGTCAGGTTGCTGATCTTGCTCGAGCAATTGCGGCCCAGGAGGATGGTATACGGTTCATTCACGAGCACTGTCCGGCTCGTACTTCTTACCTCAGTCAACTTGGGGAGTCGCTCTACACTCGTTTCAAGAAGCTCGGAGACCTCGAGGACCTTAAACGAGCCATTGTGAGGGGTGAAGAGGCTCTGAAACTCACTCCGAAAACCCACCCTTACCATCCTCAGCGCCTCGACAATCTTGAGGGGTTTCTCAGGGCTCGTTTCAACAAGCTCGGTGACATCGAGGACCTCAAACAAGCCACTGCGGCGGCTGAAGAGGCTGTGAAACTCACTCTGGAAAACCACCCTGACCGTGCTCAGCACCTCCACAACATCGGACGGTCTGTCAGTGCTCAAGAAGCTCGGAGACATCGAGGACGAGCCATTGCGATGGAGACTGTGAACCTCACTCCGCCGGACCCACCGTGCTCAAACCACAATGAGTAGCGCTACAGTAGACCAGACACAATAGTACCTATCGTACATCCCGTCTATTACACAGTGATTGGCTTTCCATACACCCCAGCCTCGGAACAACTGTCTTCGCTTGTCTTCTGCTCATTGAGAGTCTGGAGTTTGCGGAGACTAATACGCTTGGTCCACCTGCTGGTTGTTTTGGATCGGCCGCATGCATTTGCTATCACTTTGCCATGACCCTAATCTGATTCGATTCAAGTTGTCACTGGTTGAAGCAGCTCTCGGAGATGTTAGACTAACTCACGGATCACATTATGTAAATTATGAGTTTCTACTGTGTTCATTCGCCTCGAATGTATGTCCATTAGAAAATTGACGCCTTTGCGCTCCTCGGGGGTAGCATTTCGAGAACAAATTGAACACCTCCATCCTACATCAAAGATTGAACTCTCGTAAGGCGAAAGGGAGTCCGAAGAGTTACTTTCCATCCCACATCTCAATCTACCACAAAGGTGTCAAATGGTATTGACCCTTTAACACCACGATTGGTAAACACCTTTCTAACCATCGCCACCCCCTGGAGCTCTTCAAACTTCTCGAAGTTAGTTGCTGTCTCCGTCTCCTTCATAGCCCTGGCAACGATTCGGAAGAGGAAAATTAATGTTCCACGACCGTTTGGCTTTACAGTATCAACCGGTATGAACTCGGTCTTCTTCTCCTCTGCCAGATGGATCGCGGTTGAAAGGACAAATCCTTCGTTGTTGGTCTCCTCCCGCCCTTGGTGGACGTGCTTGCAAACTTGGACCAATTGAGAGTAGGTCAATACAAGTCCTCCGACTTTCCGCATCGTTAATGTTGCTATTAGTGCGCTTGAATCAGAAATACAATCATGAGAGATGTAGGAGAAACAATCATACCGGTATATCAAGGTGTAGGAGTGGTGGTGTTGCGAAAGCACGTCGTCGTGGTATATGCGTGTATCACGTGATCATGTCTGAACCTAACCGCGCAACGACAGAGTTTCGCCAAGAGTACTAGTAGTCGTTATGAAACATACCGCCATCTCGCTGGGATCCACTGGCACGAACGACGGTTGGACAAGTTTGCCCAAGGTTTACCCAAATTTCTCCCAATCCCCACTCGAACGGTTCTCTGTTCAATTGATACCAATTGTTTGAGAACCCTTCGCGTCGCGGGAGTGGCATGAATGTACACGCACGCAGCACGTGAGCCCGACTTTGGCTCGCTCCTCCTTGCCGATGGGGGTCATTGCCAGGAATGGCCAAGTCGATCCGCGAGTTGATGAGCTGCGTCAATCATATATGCGGGCTCGAGCCTCAGGTCAGTGGGTTTCCGACGGTCGATACGGAAGATCTGAACGCTGTTTCGAATAAGATGGTAAAGGTTGACGGGGAGCGGGGAGCGGGGAGCGGGGGAACTTGGGGGGGAACACAAACGTGCTGGTAAATTGTGATCATCCGAGTCCTGCACGAGCCGCGGAAATTCTCCATCAAGCTTCACCTGCAACTCCCGCAAACTGTCGTCGATCCCGATCTGCAGAACACTGGGGTAAAGGCTCCTCCTTCTAATCCGTGACGCTGACATGATAGTCGTGCTCGAATTTCTTCACTGGCAAGTCATTGTCAGTCTTCCACCACTCGATCCAGTGTTACATAAGCTATTGCCCGTAAGTATCAGGCTTATGATTCGAATTCACGTAGAGTCTATGTAGCCTCTGGTAGCCTAACGATTGAGTCAGAGAGGAAAATGCCCTTGCCAGAGGTCTTGGAAACTGTCACCATCACTCGCATAGATAGACCTCCCCCTTCCGAATCAGAGTTTCACTTCATTCACTCCATTCACTCCAGCCTTCCTTTCGACACCCATTGCATTTCTAAAGGTTTTCGTGAGCCTACACGAGGAACAAGGGGTGACTGCGTCTTCAGCTGGCGTTGAGACGCAATTGATGCAGGTAACTTCAGGTTGAATTTGATGACGGGATCGATGGCTTCCACGGTATCACGGCCGCAGGAGCCACTCGCCATCGTCTTTATCTGACTCGCTAGGTACTTGAACTGATCAAATGGACGCGGAATACAGCTGAACGACAGTGCAACAGTGGATGCAGCGGTGGCCGACGATCCAAATGCAGAAGACACTGATATTGGAACTTACTCGACATGTAAGGTGTCAATGGAGGTGGCATGCGGAGGGATTAACCAAGGGACTTGACAGGTTCGAAAGCGAGTCGATTTGGGTCAGTGAGCTAACAAACACAGCGAATTGCATGGCACAGGACCCACGGCATGTATCTTCGGAAGCCCCCATCTCCAAATACGTCGTGGTGTGCGATTAGTGGCGTCTCACGATCGATTCCAAGCATAGTAGGGTCAGCAGCGAACGTGCGCGCGAGACCGCAAGTCTGGGCGAGTATGTCCTCGTTCATTCCAATGGGGATCATTGGCCCAGTTTCGAGCGCGCCCTGGGCTGTGAGCGAACAATCCAACAGCTTGGGCCTCTGTTGCAGAACAACCCCTTGCACTGACAACTCGCCGTACGACAACTTGGAATAGCATCTCGGTGCCGCATCATTGGGAGGTTTGCGGACAAATCTCCCGGAGCGCCCTTTTACGGCACCTGCCCATTTATCATGTTATCATGGGCCTGATCCGAGGTAATTCGATGAGACTCGTTTGAGGATATTCTCTCGTGTCACCCTGCCCATGAGAAAGTTAGCCTTTTTTTCGCCAGTTCTGAGTCACTCGTGCTCGCTAGGTCGAATTACTTACCCCCTTGGGCAGGTGCGTTTGAAATCGGAGGATTGAATGTTGCGGCGCCACAGGTCGCCATTATGAGGCCCACAGGAACAATTATCCTTATCTTCCTGCCAAGGGACGGGAGACTAACATTAGTTGGTCTCTGACCTGCTAGGCGAGCAACTCGCAGGTAACTAGTTGCTCGGCTTTGAAGTGCATGAAAAGTCATACACTTGCTTACATCACATACTAGTTGGCCAACTAGTTGTCCCCCTTGAGGCCCACTAATTTCGGGAATTGTAACACACCAGGCTGGACTGCATCGAGCAGACTCAGGACGAGGGAACATGAGCACTGAGCAAGGCAATAAGCACTAAATTGAATTACATAAAGTAGTATCATTGATGCGTGATGTTAGGTGCCAGTGAATCCTGGCGGACATTTCCGCGTACCGTTCGTACCGCATGCATCTGCTCAACGTTCAACATCTGCTATCACTTTGCCATCGTATGCATCAGCGTGGTAGTACCCGGGCCGTCTAAAGGATTGTTGGTGCACTGTAAGAGCCTGTCCAGCAACCGGTTTCTCGCCAGTTTCTCGCTCCAGTTTCTTGTCCAAAATAGAACCAAATAGAAATCGTGACAATAGTGTGATTTCCATATCCGGGTTTGTCGCCTCCATGTCGTCACCTTCTCCTCAGGCTCGCGAACTCTTGCTGCAAAAATTTATGCTGCTTCGCTGGGCTGCAGCCATGGTAGCACAAATCATCATGGCAGCAGCCCTGGTCTACGCTGCTCCTCTATACAACAAACAACCCTATCACACATCTATTCTCAGTGGTCAGGCATGGGTACAAGAACTTCTCGATGGTCATCCGGATCGGATCAAATGTGAACTCGGGATGCGGAAGCATGTTTTTCAGCAGCTTGTTCAAGAGTTGCGTGAGATAGGTTTTGCCAACTCGCGTTATATCACTCTGGAAGAGCAAGTTGCTATTTTCTTGTACATGTCGGTCACTGGATTATCTAGTCGCCATGTTGGAGAGCGCTTTCAGCACTCCCCAACCACGATCACAAAGTATATCTCCATTTATTTATAATATTTTTGCTAAATACTCTTGTCTAGATATTTCAAGAAAATTTTGGTCGCTGTATCCTCTCCACCCTTCTATCCTAGATATGTTTTTCTCCCCCCTGACGACGCTCCAACTCCCCTCAACATTCGTTGCAATCCAAAGTTCTTCCCCTACTTTCGAGATGCTCTGGGTGCTATGGACGGGACACATATCAACTGTTGTCCCTCTGCGTCAGAGCGTCATTTGGCTCGGGATCGCAAAGGAGGTATTACTCAAAATTGCCTGGCATGCTGCTCATTCGACCTTCGCTTTCAATACATTCTCAGTGGATGGGATGGCTGTGCATCCGATGCCAGCATGTATCAGGACGCACGTCTCTCTGATTTGTTTATCCCTCCTGGCAAATATTATCTTGCTGATGCTGGATTTGGCATTTGCAATGCACTTCTGGTGCCGTATCGCAACACTCGATACCATTTGGCAGAGTGGGGTCGGGCCCAAGTACGGTGAGCAATTTTTTCATTTAGATATACATCCATTTAACCCAGGCCATCAAAGCCCTCAGACACCACAGGAGCTATACAATTTGCGACACGCATCTGCTAGAAATGCCGTTGAACGTATCTTTGGGATCCTCAAGCGACGTTTTCGAATTCTTATTCATGCACCAGAATTCAGCATGGCCAAGCAAGCTCGTATCCCCCCTGCTCTTGCCGCAATTCACAATTTTATTCGGGTTCATGATCCTACGGAGATTCAGGAGTTTCGCAATGTTCCAGAAAATGTTGACATGAACCCAGGTACACCGAGGGGAGTATTGGCAGAGGGACCCGCGACCCGTGCAGAAAAAGAGCAGGCAGGCAATTTCAGAGATGATCTTGCTCAGACAATGTGGGAGGATTATCTGGACCATATAGCAAGGAATGGGGCTGGTTTGGAGTAGTTACATTCAAGGGATTGTACTAAATAGTGGGACCAGTACTAGTACCATCCCTCTGTACAATCTTTCGCTGAATCCAGACACGTCGCAATCCCTCCGCCTCCGAACCCTGAATCATCATGTAGGTATCAGCTGCTGCGACATCAGCCTCAAAAACCTCAATCAAAGATGACATCTGCTCGTCTGAAAGATCCTTCTCTACCTTCAGTGCACATGCCATCGCTTGGTGCTTGCGAATGGGAGAGAGCATCAATGTCGCCACCGGCACTGACTCGACTGGCGACTCGGAGGTGGCGGAAGTCTGAGAGAATGAGGAAGATGCGCTCTGAAACAAGGTGTTGAAGTCAGCAAAGTGATCTGCGAGCGACTCGAGCACTGCAGTTCCTGATTTGGGCTTCTTCGAAGGAGGACGAGATGACCGAGAAGAGTCGACAACAGCAGAAATGGAGCGTTTGAGTGACGGGGTGATGCGAGGAGGTGTTAACTCCCACGTGATAGACTTGCCGTCTTCATCATCAGATGCTGGGGGTGTCTCGACAGCTGGCTGTGTTGGGTGGAATACGTTGGTCCCTTTCGCGGTGTCAGAGGGAACAAGAATCTCCATGAAGGTACAATGAGCCCATCCTTTGTTGCGAAATGGCCTCGCAAGTGGGCGCTTCTATGGCAAATTCAACAAAGAGATCATCGAATCATACAAACGTACCTTGACAAACGCATCCCAAACATCGCTCGTGGCATCGTCTATGCTCGCCCCTGTCTCATCAGACCATGCTGGGAAGCCCGATTGGCGCTTGATCTCGCAGATTATGGCCCATCTTTCCTTGAGCTTGTTGAATTTGAGTGACCTGTATCCTCGAATGTGGATAACACTCACCTTGGTCCACTTGTTCTTACATGCACTTGCATTGGTGGGACCTCCGAGTTTCTGGAACTCGGAGTCGGACAGACCTTCAGGGCAGGTCTGGAGATGCTTCACAGAAGCCTCGAATGTGGTTTTCTTGAAGCTCATTCCATCTCCAGCTTCCGACTTGTGCTCGATCAAAAACTGGAGAAACCGCTCGACAACTGATTCAGGCCACTTGGAGGTATCACTGGTGGGCTTTTTGGTTGGTTTTCCGGTGCCGGGAAGGGTTCCAGAGGTGTCCGGAATGGTATCGAGCACTGCCGGCGAGTGCGAAGCAGCCGATTTGGCCATAGATGATGAGCTGTAGGTAGTCTTGAGCTCGCACTCGAATCTATTACCGAGAGTCACATTTTGTCACAAATAATCACACTTTTGTCACACGGTCACACGGGAAACTGGAGCGAGAAACTGGCGAGAAACCGGTTGCTGGACAGGCTCTAAAGGGCTGTAAATTAAAAGAGTCCGAAACCTGGGGATTTCCCGCCATCCAAATTCAACCTCAAGAGCCTCAGCCAGCCAGTCAATCTACGGGCCAGGAAGATTTGTCGCATACTTTGCACCATGAAAGGACTCGCCCGCCTCTCGATCTTCCTTCCTCTCGTGTCCGCAGTGTTCGCCTCCCGCCCTGAGAGTCAGGAGGTTCTGCAGACCAACTGGGAGTCCCTACACAACTCCGAGTTAGAGGCAGAACTCCACCGTATCCTCGCTGCCCACAATGACGATCCCGTAGAAGTCATGCGTCTCGTTGACCCTGCTAATGCCGCGGACCTCGACGAGCCCCGACTCCTCCAAGTCTTTGGGACTGAGCCTCAGTGGATGACCGAAGGCGATAAGCTCCGCCTCAGGATGCAGGGCCTCTCCTTCATGGATCTGACTGGGCGCAAGGATCTCTCTAAGCTTAGGGTTACTTCTGAACAAGATACCGGTGCGTGTTTCCTTCCCATAGAATATCATCGAGGAAAACTCATTCGAAACGCGCTCGCAGTTTGGCCTGAGCTACGATACCAAGAGCGAATCAAAGAAGTTATCAGGGGCTTAAATATCAACGAAATGAAGTACAATCTTGGGAATCTCACGTCGTTCTACAACCGTTACTACCGCTCCGAGAATGGGGCGAAGAGCTCTAGATGGATTCATGACAAGTTGCTCGAGGTACGTACGTCGACTTGTTAGTTTCATCGTGCTCTTCAACGTCCGTGTATTCTTCCTTGCTGTCTTCTAGATTATCGCCGATGCTCCTCCTAATGTTCGATTATCCCTCGAGTCATTCACCCACGATTTCCCGCAAGCTAGTGTAATCGCTCGCTTTGAGCCTACTGACCGGTTACCCGACCAGGGGCGCGTTATCATTGGAGCCCATCAAGATTCAGCCAATTACTTCTTACCATTTCTTCCCGCACCTGGCGCCGACGACGACGGCTCTGGAACAGTGACCATCATGGAAGCGTTCAGGGCACTGGTCCAGGCTGGGTTCAGGCCTGAGGTGCCCGTTGAATTCCATTGGTATGCCGCAGAGGAAGGCGGACTTCTTGGGAGCCAAGATGTTGTCCAGGAATACGTGCAGCAACAAAAGGAAGTCTCGGCTATGATTCAGTTTGTAAGTATCGCGGCAAGTGACATAGGAAAAATTGTTCGATCTGAACCGCCACCACCAGGACATGACAGCGTATGTGCCAGCAGGCAGTACACCGAATGTCACGTTCATCACGACGGACGTTGACATTCCATTGACAAATTGGTGTATGGGATTGGCTGCCGAATATTCATCTTCTCCCGTTGTTGGTGCACGGCTATTGTACGTCCGATCGTACGACGGGTTTGAACACAAGTAAACTAATTCATGATTTAGCGAGGGTGCTGGTTCCGACCACATGTCATGGCACCGCGCCGGATTCCCTGCGATATTTGCTACTGAAGGGGATCCGTTTAGCACTTCTAACCCTCACATCCATACCGCCAATGACCGAATGGACTTGGAGAATGGAGAGTTCTCGTTCGAGGTGCGCACTGAGGTTTCATCATCGGGTCACATTTGTACTCAACGAAATCCAGCATGCATTTGAATTTACGAAAGTTGCTGTCGGGTTCGCGGTCGAGCTAGGTGGATGGGTTAACTAGGTTTTGAATGTTGAAGCTTGATGTAGAAGCTTGGCCTCGAGTACAACAACAGCATCGCACAGCTTCTGAATCATATTACCAACCATCAGCAGGGGGAGAAACACGTACATCGGGTGTTTATCATGGATATGCTACACCTATGCATTGATAGCGCAAGCATCGTCGAGTTCGACGATATGAATTTCCTAACACATGTGCGATTCAATCTGCTGCCCATGGATGCTTGTCGGCCTGTCATGTCATTGCGTTGCGAGTTGCTAATCACGAACGGCACTTCAAGCTTCAAGCTTGGAGCAGCAGAAGCAAGGGTTCGGGCTCGGAGTGCTACGTATTGGGACGTCATCGGATACCAACAATCAGATCTGCAGCTGCAGAGTGTATGACAGGTAATTGTGCGGAGTCACTACCACTGCGAAGTGATCGGACCTGGACCTACATGGCGCAAGGAGCAACCACCACGTGCAATGAACAGAAACGAATGACGGGCGCCAACTTGAAACGGGCAATCTTCCACTTTCAAGCCACTGCTGCCGCGCAATGGGGTGCTCTGAATTCCTTCAGGATGTATACGCAAAGCATCTACCAACAGATTTCGGTTACCCACTCCGGACTCCTGAACCGAGCAGCAAACTCCCCGAATCCTATCAAAACGAAGGACTTCAGATCGGGGATGTTGGCTACGTTGACCGCTGGGGAGTGTTCCACGTGCTTTTCAACATACGATACTCCTCCAACCATGACCTCCATCGTAAACGTCCACTTCCCACCGGCTTCGAGCCCATCAAATTCGAGGATGAGGAAATCAATATCAATCCCGACGCAATTCCTTCTGGTCAAATCCTTGGCACCCGTCACATCGTGGATAAGCCACTAGAGCAACCCGACAAAAGGTATTTCTTTTTGTGGCGTGAACTACTGGGGGGCAGGGATTGACTTAGCATCGCAAGGGTGCTCTACAGATTCGTCCCATCCTCTTCGTCTGGCGCCATTCTTATCCTCCCGTTTGGGGCCATCCGACACGAACTCAGTGAACGCGAAAACAAAACCCTTCGTAAGATTGCAGTAGAGCATGCCGAACGTTGGTGTGCAGCAGCCGGGCGCAACTCCGTCTACTTGATCACCGGGTTCCATAAGGCTCGTTCGTGGTCTCTTGGTTCGTTTCATGAAGCTCCACCCGAGGGAGAAATCCTGGTGAAGCAACTTGAACCGAAGGAGCAGGATGAAAACGCCAAGATACACGAGTGGGCGCCCAATTTCCCTACTACTTACTGGCGTGCTGGTCCCGGAAGTGCTGAGAACAAGCATCTCAATCAAACTGTTTTCATTACCGGTTTCACGATCACGGTAAGATCGTGGTTGTGCATCCCTGATGTTGAGCCGTTGCGCCCGTCGTCAAGCACCTGGTTCGCGTTCTTTCGCCTACCGATGGTATTCCTATTTGGCATCTTGAAGATGCTCTGGAAACATATTTATCCCAAAGGTGATAACACAAGCCGCGAACCCGTGGCTCTATTATCCCAGGTAAGAGCCTTCAATGGGTTCCCGTACGTGCGACAATTAAGCGCTCCTCCAGCCATTCCATCCTTCCGCTGCCATCAACCATCACCTATTGGACAAGGTTCGCACGATCATCGAGGTACCGCAGCAGTCTGACCTTTTTTTTTCAGAATCCTGATGCTCATGTGGCTGTTACGCACGACAAACAGTGGATGGGCGTCCTCGACATGGTTCGCCACTGTGTGTCTTTACTGATTCCCACATTGATCAAATTCCCAGGAAACCATGGCCGACGAGGGTATCCTGAACGAAGACTACGTATGGGAAGTTCTAAGCGACAAATGCACCCCAGTCTTCGACAATCGTAAGTACTCGCACTAGTGCGTTGCGGCGATCGATCCTCACTGCTATTTGCTAGATGCCGTTTGGCTAGAGAGCAAAAGGGGAGTCTCTGTGTCGTTCTCACATCCGCAATATCAACTAATTTCAATGACAGTGGGGACGGCAATAAAGGATCTCAGGTCACGTCCGGCGTCGCGGTGACCTCCCTATCTTCCCTTTCGAACCACAATACCTCCGTCGCGACCAGCGGAGACGTGAAGAAACCATGTTCCACGCTCGAGGTATTCTCCCTTCGCATGCCTTCAGCTGACAACCCATGGATTGTTATTTCAGGTATGGATTTCTTTGATGTTACACGGATGAATGCTAACAAATCTTTCGCAGGTATCCGGGTTGATGGCGTCATCACTGGTCTCACTCGTTTACCAGTCGGCTTCTACATGCTTTTCCAGTTCAACGGTGTTCAAAGGAGGACAAAGGTTAGGTCTATACCTGTCTGTGACAGTGTTATTGCATGGGACGACGAAATCATTTTGTGAGATATTCGTCAAATTTCTCTGCATTACTGTACTCACGATATCAAGGTCCAATGATCCTTCCACTAGGGTCCAACTTTCATTTTGTGCCGCGTTCGAGTTCGAGCCAGTGCTCGGTAATGGGTCAACTTTATGCACGGTAGATATCACTGTAGGGAATCTGGTTGGCAGCACCTCCTGTGAGTGTATCGTGGCGTATTGCGCACATGTCGGTACTCAGATCACGAAAGTCGTCGGTTTCTCTTCGGAACGATGTTCGTCGCTTCTAATTACTGCGGACCGGAGATATGGACCGGATTTCAAGGCTTATTCTCGTCGTGAGAATGCCAATGTATGCCCCTGTCCTGTCGGAGAGTCCCTACATTCCTAACACATTGTTCTTAGCCGAGGCGGGAAAGGCCTTCAGCCATGGCACACGAGACGGATAAAGGGCACGACGCCCTCCTCCGTTACTACGATCACTACAGAGAAGACGATCTCCAGAACGCTATTGGACATTTCGAATGCGCCCTGCGTGTTTGTCCTGCCGACGATGAATGTCGCCCGGCGGCACTGTTCAACCTTGCCACAGTAACGCTCCGTAGTTTCGAGGCTAACGGTATGGACACAATGATCGCCGAATCTATTGCCCTGTATCGAGAATCGCTAGAGATGCGCCGTGCCCCTCATCTAGATCGCCCGGCCACCCTGCTTGGCCTTGGCCAGGCTCTCTTGTGTTGCTATCGGAGGCAGGGACAGGACGAATCCCTTGCAGATGATTTGAAGCAGCTGATGAACGAGGTCAAGATGATTTGCCCTGAGGGCAGTCATTCGCACCGAGCTGCAAAACTTGTCCTTGAAACATCCAAACGGATCAGGGCTCAATATAGCTGCACCTTGTCTGAAATCGACGGGCTGATCCGCGAATTGGGTGTGGCTGCTCGACTCCCTCCTGAAGAGCACTTTGACCGGCCATATCGATTGGAAAATCTCGGTCTTGCATTGAGACAGCGTTTCGAAATGCAAGGAGATTGTGGTCACGTTGCTGATCTCGATCAAGCAATTGCGGCCCGGGAGGATGGCATACGGTCCATTCACGAGCACTGTCCGGCTCGTGCTTCCTACCTCAGTCAACTTGGGGAGTCGCTTTACACTCGTTTCAAGAAGATCGGAGACGTCGAGGACATCGGACGAGCCATTGTGATCTACGAAACGGCTCTGAAACTCACTCCGGAAAACCACCCTGACCGTTCTTGGCACCTCCAAAACCTTTGGGGGTCTCTCAGGGCTCGTTTTGACAAGCTCGGAGACATTGAGGACCTCAGACGAGCCATTGCGATATGTGAAGAGGCTGTAAAATTCACTCCGGGGAACCACCCTGACCGTGCTCAGCGCCTCCACAACCTTGGGTGGTGTCTCGGGGCTCGTTTCAAGAAGATCGGAGACGTCGAGGACATCGGACGAGCCATTGTGATCTACGAAACGGCTCTGACACTCACTCCGGAAAACCACCCTGACCATGCTCAGCACCTCCACAACCTTGGGGGGTGTCTCAAGGCTCGTTTCAAGAAGCTCGGAGACATTGAAG
>JBBPTG010000381.1:0-18101 GCA_038093975.1 Chalciporus piperatus | reverse complement strand
CAACGCTGCCATGATCACCCCACCGCCGGCCACCCGGGTTATCTCAAAACTAGACAGCTGGTTGCTGCTGAATTCTGGTGGCCTGGTCTTGCACAGTTTGTGCGCAAATATGTCGAGGGATGCGCAACCTGCCAGCAGAACAAAGCAAACACGCATCCAACCACTCCACCCTTGATGCCCATACCGTCAAAGAGCTCCAAACCATTCCAACAAGTGTCCTGTGACCTAATCACCGACCTGCCCATTTCCAATGGCTTCGATTCTCTATTGGTCGTGGTCGACCACGGGCTTACAAAGGGGGTAATTCTCTGCCCTACTAAGAAAACTGTCACCGCCGAAGGGATCGCCTCCCTCTTTTTCCACAAAGTCTACCTGAGATTCGGTCTTTACGACAAAATCATCAGCGACCGTGGACCACAATTCGCATCCGAGTTCGCTCGTGAACTAGGACGAATCCTTGGATACGACCTTTCCCTCTCCACCGCCTACCATCCCCAATCCGATGGGGAAACTGAACGTGTCAACCAGGAAGTAGAAACCTATCTCCGAATCTATTGTGGAGATAACCCCATATCCTGGGCTGATTCTATCTCCCACGCCGAATTTGCACACAATCATCGACCCCACTCTGTCACCGGCAAATCCCCGTTCTATCTCATGATGGGATATGAACCCCGTCCTCTTCCTTCGGTAATTGCTGACTCCGCTCTACCCGCTGTCGAACTTCGCCTTCACTCCCTCACTGCTGCCAGGGACGAAGCACTCGCCTCACACGAGCTTGCTAGACAAGTGATGTCCGCACGAACTCGACAGAAGTTCAAACCATTTGCCAAAGGAGACAAAGTCTGGCTAGAAGCAAGAAACCTCAAACGATCCCTCACTTCCCCAAAGTTCGCCCCGAAACGAGAAGGACCCTTTACCATCACGCAGGTCTTATCCCCGCTATCTTATAAACTCCGCCTCCCACAAACGTGGAAAATCCACCCCGTGTTTCATGCTTCTCTGTTATCGCCCTATCGCGAAAACCCCGTACACGGACCGAACTTCCCGGCTCCACCACCTGACCTGATAGAAGGCGAAGAAGAGTATGAGATCGAAAAGATTCTCCGACACCGAAGTTTCTCCGGACGCCACTCGTACCTGGTTCGCTGGAAAGGATATACTGCTGACGAAGATCGCTGGCTCAAAGAGACAGACCTTACCCACGCCAAGGATGTTCTTGAAAACTATAAGAAAGCTCATCCATCCGCCTTTCCTTCTTCCTCAAGATCCCCATCTTCTGTCAGACGCAAAACTCGCCGCTGAAACAATGTCCGCTCCTACTACCCCTTCGTCGACCACTATGTCTTCCATTTCTTCTCTTTCTCGTTCTTCTTCTTCTCCTACTTACCCCCCTGGTTTACCTATTCGTTCTCTACCTATTCAACCCACTCGTCCCTCTTCCCCCGAACCCGCTAGCCCAACCGTCGCTGAGGCTGGATGGAATACCACCGGTCTTCCACTAAACTCCGCTGGATGGCCAGTCTTGCAGGAAGACCTAGATGCCCCCACTCATATTGCCGCTATTCCCACCGTCAGAGTCTTGTCCGTTGAACTACCACTCGCCGCCCATCGTCTTCGTGACGAGTTGATGGACAATGCCGTCATGGACCGTATGTCCCAATTCTTACTTGACTCACGTCTCTCTGTACCCATCGGCGCCCACCTTGATCTGGGGTCACCCCTCTTTGCCCTCTACCGTGCCTACCTGCAAGCATCTCGTCTTGCCAATCTTCCTCCTTCCCTGACGACAGTTCACCAAGCTCATTCAGAAGCTGCCTCCCTCCGCAATATCCACGGTGATCTAATCACCAACCTCAGCATTGCTCTCTACGAGCTACGGATGCCGGAGTTTCTGAATGACCTAGATCGCTACCTCAGAGAATCCGCCTCTGCGGCTCAATCTCCAACCCCTGTCATCGGAGTTTCCACCTCGTCTCTCCCCTCGTCAACTCCTTCCGCGTCTAGCTCCCCTTTGAACGATGAAGAGGAAGCAGTCTTCTTTCATGCAGAACGCAACCACATTACCTCGCAACGACAACGGACTGGCACCATACCTCTATCCACCTCACATCCCCAGTACCACGATGCCTGCTTCGTATGTCACCGACTGGGCCATATACGTGTCCACTGTCCCGTATACCAGTGTCCCACGTACTTCCGCTGGGCACCCGGTCACATTCAAGGTCGTTGCCCACTTAGGCGTGGACAGAGACATACAACCACGCCACCTGTTGCACCCTCTTTCCGTTCCCGCCGATCAACCAATACCAATCGGGCTGCTCGACGCCCCCCTCCACTCTATACCCGTATCTCGGGTGAGACTCATTCACGCGACGACGACGACACCACTCTCTATGACGGAGATGATCCAACCGACGATGTCGGATATGCAAACATGACCGGTTCTCCAGGACATTACGGGTTAAGCATTTGACTAGTTTTTATCTTCGTCGATGACTTGATTCTAATACAGGGGTAATGTTACGATCACCCATTCTTTCTTTCTTTGGTACCTTGTACTAAGTCCTAGTCGCTGGTTCGAGTCCTGCCTAGGCCCCTCTTTTCTTACCTTGCTTTAGTCAGCGAACATTCCTTAATGTTCTTTCACCTTCCACGCTTTGTCATCGCTGACTCGCATGCTTACCGAGCATGACTCATTCCTATTCGTCATGACTTGTTCTTACATATTCCGACTTGTTCCATGCCTGCCCTTAACTCGTTTCTTCACTTATATAAACCCTCGAGTTTCCTCCTGTAACCCTAACTTAGACCTACGCAATCTAGCTTGGTCTTTCCTCGTTTCCTTTGAACCCTCTGAGAGTCACCGTCCCACTCTAGAACGGACGCTAGGCCTTAACGTGGACATCCCATCGTTAGGCTACCTTTGAAACCCTTGTCCTTGACTAGGCTTTTGCGTCTACGCTTTGACCTACTCGGTACAAGCGTAACACCACGACGACTTTGGACTCGGCTGAAACGAATACGAACACAATCAATTTGACGCTCAACGCTCCCGCAAAAGTGGATTTCTTTTCGGCTCCTACACCGCTTCCCCAGTTCCAACCAGAAAACTACCCTGACATACGCTTCTGGACGCTGAAGAAATGGAAAGCATGGAAGGAGACTCCGAACGGACAAGCGTGTACATCAACTACATCATACCTGGAGGACAAGGAGGGCAAACTACTTGATGCAACAAGGATCACGAACATCGGGAACGCCATGCGAGATATCTGGCACGACTTTCGCAGAGCCAGCATCATTGACAACGAGACAACCTGGAAGACGATGACATCCACGGCAAAAAAAATCTTCCGCTCCGAAGTTGTCCAGCGATATCCCGAAGTTGTTTACTGTGAAGATGCCTGGAAGCTCGACATGTTCGCCAAGCAAATATACTCTTCCTATAAGCAAACATGGTTCACGAACAAGGGCAACGAGAATGCGGGCGCTTCGAACGGCAGCAAGCGTAAATTGAAGGTGGAGTTGGATGGTACTAATGACATGCTCGACAGGGAGACGATGGAACATGCCAGAAAGCGAACAAAATCTGACATGCTTGATTCCTCGTTGCTTCGCATTGCGAGTGCGTCACCTACACCCGGGCCCCAGTCACTAGTTTCATCCGAGTCTCCCGAGACTACCCCCACGCTCGAGCACACCAACTCCGATATCGACACGCAGTTCGACTTCGACCCCGTCAATCCCGGGTCCAAAGGCTTCTTAGTCTCGTCATCCACTGACATTTCCCCTTCAAGTTCCACGGCCATTCAAGTTCCCACCGCTACGATCATGTCCGACTCGGATGTAACTGTCCCGGCCGCCGCGCGTGATCCCAGTATGTCGCCTCCACTACCTACAACAAACGAGAACACGACAGCATCCACGTCCGATCATGATGACGGCTCCTCCCATTGCTCGCCAACTCTCGAAACCATCACCTCAAGCTCGGAAAGAAAGAAACCACTGGAACAAGTTGAAATTAAGAATCCTTTGTGAGTTTATTTCTGATATTTGATCTCGAACTTAAAATTTTCGCTCAGGCTCTCTCGACGCGGTCACTTCGCCAACACGGAATCTCAATCTCAAGATATCATCCCTACTCGTACTGAGATCGCTCGTGCCGATGCAGTAAAAAACAGTATGTCTATCGCCCGCTCACTAATAATATATATCTTACAGTCCTCACTCAGCAAATTTGAACACGGCGGCACTTCCCGCGGCAACCAGCAACACTAGTACTGCCACGAAGAAGTCCTCAGCATTTTGGCGACCTCCCTCGAGTAAATCAGGACGGTACGTTTTCGTCATCCTCACTATACAGGGTTAACCAGTTTCCCAGTACCCTTTGTGCCCACCGCTGGCTCAAGCAGATCAAACCCGACGGTTCCCGCGACGAGTTCAATGCCTATTACGACGCGCTCACAGCAGAGGTCAAAGCAGTCAGTATTTCTCGCTCTCTATCTTACTACTACTACTATTTACTGAATGTACTATTGCGTGCAGAGATACAAGGACGAGACTACTAAATTAGTTCGTTCTCGATCTGTTCGCCAAGTCCGTTCACTGACACATCTCAGATCACGGATAGTATCTGGACCAAGGGCACGGCCGACATTATCGCCAAGATCGCCATCTTGCCTATGCATTGAAGGTCTCACGAAGCTTGAAGTGCAGTGGTTGCCAGTGTACGGAGTGATTCGGATAGCAGGCGGTCGTGATTGCATCGTGGTGGCGGGCAGGTGGGTGGGTGGTGGGCTGCTCCCTTTCCTAGATGTGCATATATCTGCATAGCTCTATTCATGTGCTCGTACATTGGAACTGCTATAAAGCCATAGAATGGCCTATGTGATGCGAAAGGATGCTGAGGACACAAATGACCAATGTAAATCTATGAGAACTATGGAGATTGGATGACATCTGTCGACGTAAAAGTACATATATAAAAAAACTATGGAGGCGTCCATTCCCGATGCAAGCGTATGAATCCCTACTGCCTAGATTCACACACGCTGACATATGCTCCCATAGCACGACTTCTCACTGGGGGTGAAAAGTCGACCAATCTCGACTTCATAGGGGTGAATAGACTTGTTCATCCGTTTGAGAGCAACATAGTAAGCCCCGTCAGACATACGTGTTGCATCAAGCAATCGACTAGCGACTGTGCATTACTAGGTAAACTAGGGTTCGATGGCGCAGGTCGTGAGCCTATTACAAGAACGACTGTCTTCTGCTCATCGAGAGTCTGGGTTTGGGAGACTAATTACCTCCGCAGAATTGCCGTCATCGCAGTGCCAGCTGTTTTTGTTCGTCCCATGCCACGAAGGAGTCCAGTCTGGTGAGTAGCGCGAGCCTGAGCGGAGAAGATATCCGCGACCCTCGAACCATTCGGAAAGCTGGCCGCTCTGGGTACAATGACTTTACCCAAGGCTTGAAGCTCGAGATTGATTCTCCGCTGTTCAGCGTCCTGGTCTGTCAGAGTCTGGCCCTCAAGGCCTCACGCCCAGTGAAAACTGGCCATGTTGATCCAGGTGAACTTATGTTTTTGTCTGTTTACATAATTATTTTTATGTCGAGATATGCAAACACATTGTATTATGTCAATGTCGCGTGTTGCCAATTCCAATCACAGTGCCAGTTCTGCCAACCATGCCCAAAATGCCAATCTTGGCTCTTTCGCTGTTGGCACATGCCACTAAGCCAAGCTAGCCAGGCATACCCGGGCCTAAACTTGCCGCACTCGCTTGCAGGCAACCGCGTGTCTTGCACTGGGTAAGTACACGCACAGTACACGCATTCTCTTGTCCTCTAACTCCATCCTTCTCCATGGACCACACCATTCGCTACAATTGTGTTTGTCTCAAGCACAATTTTGGCCTACCTCACCAAGTCTCGACGACGACGTGGTATCGCCATCTGGAAGACACTAGTTCAGAAGAAGAGCGTCAACGTATCCGCGCAGCGAAATTTCAGGGTGTACCTCCAGATACAGTAGCTGAAACGACTCAACTCAATCAAGAGCTAGCGCTATCATCAGACAACATGCCCTAGTGGAACCACATCAACTCAGTAACTAGAGCTGAGGATCAGACTAGGCAAGCAGGAGCGCTTGGCCCATGAAGTTCAAGAAGAGGAAACTCCAGGAGAACAAGACTGGAGAGCCAGTGCTTGTCAACCCGGGTTTATATACTATTGACAGTGTTTGTACATGTTGTGGCTAAACCTTAACTATATGACTAGTAAACCTTAACTATATGACTAGGTATGACTAGATATGAGTCATGGCGAGTAACAGCCAATAGCGTATATGACTAGGAAGCGAGATGAGTCAGCGTGAGTCAGTATGAGTCACGGTGAGTCATAATGAGTCAATAAGAGTCTGAGTCATGGTGACTCGGTATGAGTCATGGACAGTGGGGAAGATGCACAGCCACGCACAGCCACGTTACGTAAGCGAAAGGCTAGACCTAGCTGATGTCAGCAGGTCACGTGATGTGATCTTGATAAGATAAGATAACAGAAAAGGGAGAGAAAGCGACTAAGTCCAAAAGTGAAAGAGAAACGTAGTAAGTGTAGGAAAGACTAGGATAAGGAACTGAGCGTTCGTAACAGTAGCTAGAAGACAGCCTCCCTCCTCAGGAGGACGAAAGCGAGGCCGCCAGCAAGTAAGTACTGTAACCACTTCACTCGTGTTCACTTTATCTAACCGGCTCTTCAGGCAAACTTATCTCCTCCACCAGACCCTCCTCATTCTCCTCCGCCTCCACCGGACCCTCCCCGTTCACCAACACCTCCAGCAGACCCTCCCCAATCTCCATCTCCTCCCCAATCTCCATCTCCTCCCTGTTCTCCATCACCTCCCCGATCTCCATCTCCTCCAGCAGACCCTACCCGTTCTCCATCTCCACCATCCTCTGAGTGCAGAATTCGTTACGAGCGCAGACAATCACCAAACGTTGATCTAGAAGAGCTCTTACGCAAGGCCAAATTCAAACCAATAATTGAATACCTCCAGTTCATACAGGCGCTTAGGAACGCTTCCACCGCAGAGTCTTTCGCCGCCCTCAATCCAGCCGCTTTGCAAAGACTCCATCGTCCTCCTCACACCCCGCTGGTCGTTGACGACCCCGGTATTCGCCATAGTCTCTCCATGTACCTTGCGCTGGAGCATTCCTCTCAGGACGCGTACGCACGTATCTCTCGATCAGCCAAACGAAACTTTTCGGACACTCCAGGCGCTAATAACATCCTATCGTTCCACGCTGTCGAGAAACTCATTCAGACCTACACTGGTGTCGAACCGCTCACCCATGACATGTGCCCGGACACTTGTCTTGCGTTCACTGGGCCATTTGCTTCCTTGGATGTTTGCCCGGAGTGCAACAAATCGAGGTGGAAGGAGGAGATTATCCAGGGTTCAAATGGTCGTGTTAAAATCCCTGTCCAGCAGTTCACTACCATTCCGCTCGGTCCTCAACTTCAGGCTCGTTTTCGGGATCCTGAAAGTGCTCGAGATATGCGATACATGTGGGAGCGAGCCCAAGCACTTTTGGATGATCTAGAACAGTCCAACAACCCAGGACCCTTTCCTGTCGTTGACGACATTATCGCTGGATGGGACTTTCTCGGTGCCGTACTCAGCGGGGATATCAAAGAGCATGACATAGTATTGATGGTCTCGCTGGATGGTGCGCAGCTATACAGCAGCAAGGAATCTGATTGCTGGATGTATATCTGGATTCTGCTTAACTTCTCCCCCGACAAACGTTATCGTAAACTTCACGTTCTACCTGGCGGATTCATTCCCGGACCCAATAAACCTAAACATCTTGACTCGTTCCTATTCCCTGGTATGCATCATCTTGCCGCTTTACAACACGAAGGACTCACGATCTGGGATTCTCTCACCAACTCCTCCTACACCTCGAACATCTATCTTCTTTTCACCACCGCAGACGGACCCGGTTTAGTGTATTGGGATGGAATGGTTGGCCACAGCGGCAAAAACGGCTGCCGCCTTTATTGCGGTGTCCTAGGACGACGTAAAGAAGATGGCAAGCGCTATTACCCCGCCCTTTTGTGTCCACGCGACCGTGTTGTCGACGGTAGCGACCATGATGATATCAATGTCTTCGCCCTCCCACCAGGTGGCTCTTCTGGCTACACCGAGAATCTATCAAAGATTGTTTCCGTTAACAATCAAACGCAATGGGATAAGATGAAGACGGAGACTGGTCTCACAAAGCCTGCGCTAATCCTTGGTCTTTCCCCCTCGCATTCTCTTGGTGTCCCATTATGTATGACCACCGACGTCATGCACCTTGCCGGCAACCTATCTGATCTCCTTCTTTCTCTCTGGCGCGGCACTATTGATCTTGACCCTCGCGACGATAAATCAACATGGGACTGGGCTGTTCTTCATGACAGCCAAGTGTGGGCAGCTCACGGCAAGGATGTCGAGAGTGTTGGTTGTCACCTTCCTGGTTTATACGACCGCAAACCACGCAACATCGCTGAGAAGCTCAATACCCAATACAAGACTTGGGAATTCCAGCTCTACACCTTCGGAATCGCACCCATTCTCCTTCACAACCTTCTTCCATCCAAGTACTGGATCCACTACTGCAAACTCGTCCGTGGATTCCAAATCATGTGCCAATATTCATTAACCGCTGAACAACTGCGCGATGCGCAAATTCTTTTATGTTCATGGGAACGTGACTTCGAGCTGCTCTATTACCAACTCAAAGAATGCCGTATTCACTTTGTTCGTCCTGCAGTCCATCAAGTCGCTCATCTCGTACCCGAAGCTATTCAGAAAGGTCCACCCATCTGCTACGCGCAATGGACGATGGAACGTACGATTGGAAACCTCGGACAGCAAATTCGTCAGCCATCGAAACCATTCGCAAATCTCGCTCGAGAGGGAGTGCGGCGTTGTCAGGTCAACGCTCTCGTCTCGCTTATACCTGAACTTGACGAACCTCCCAAGAGCCTCCCTTTCGGTGCGGTCGATCTTGGAGGCGGCTATGCTCTCCTTCGTAAACGTTCAAAACATCCTATCTCTCCTGACCATCAGTTATCTGAAGCTATTCAGCATCTTCTCACTACGAATCAACCAGTCTCTCGTATCACCAAATGGGCCAGACTTCGTCTTCCCAACGGTCAAATTGCGCGTTCCGTATGGAAAGAAGCCAATAACGGCGCACAACAATGCGTATCTCACGAAATGTCAAGGTATGTTTACGGCGCAGAGAAGATACCATGTATTAACCGTTTATCAGCTGACCTTTGAGGATACAATTCGAGTGGGTGAGGTACAATTCTATGCTCAAATACCAATATATCTCGAAGAGGAGGAAGGGAGCAACTGGGTATTTCGAACTGTCGTTGTCCTCAAACTTTTCTCACTGCCGGATCTCGAACTTCTCAAACGCTCATCTCAAGTACTTGCTGCATCAACGCTTATCGAGCAACTTGTGGTTGTTGATGCCAAAAGCATTCGAAGTGTCGTCGCCATGATTCCCCACGGACTTGCACTACCGTCACACGGAGGGGATGTTGTACAATGTTTTTGTATGGTCGAGAAGCCTGGTTTGGATATTTCTGATCTCGGTGTGCCTTACTCCGTTGATGAAGAGGATGACGACGACGGTGATAATGACGACAATTAGAGTAGAACATATACTCTCGCTTACTTCTACATATGCCCCTTTTCCATGTCATCTACGCGACGTTTGTAAACTGTCTTCTCTGCTGCCCGTGACTCGTTCCTCGCAATCTCAGCTGGAATGCTCAAGACCTCAAATGGTCGTACTGCAAAGTCTGACCGTGTTCCATCTAGATTGATTTTCTGGAGAACCCGGCAGGGCACTACTGGACACCTGAGATCGAGAGTTACTAGTATGTGCCTGTTAGCAAATGTTGTACATACGTTATGAAACCCGCATGATTGTCGAGTTCAGTTACGGTCTCGATTGGATCGTCCGTTTGAATCTCGCTGTATATAACATTAATAGACACACAAAAATTAGAAACATGCATACACAGATCTCTTGTGTGGTACTCTGATACGTAGTATAACTTGCTGAGTGAGAGTTAGTATATACGAAAATATTGATACAACTGTACTTACTTTCTGACCGGGGTTCTGGATGTCGAGCAAGAATGTGAAATTCTCCCAAGTCGGGTTGATCTCGGTGAGATCTAATTTGACAATATCTCCCGAGACAAAGACAACGGGAGCTTTTTTGATAGCGATTGAGTTCAATTTGTCTATGAGATCAGACATAGTAGCCGTGTATTTTCAAGTAACGTACACCCAATCATATGACTTGTAGTGCTTATCGGACTTTGCCGTTTCGGAGTTATATCCCCTGTCCTCAAAGTCGCGTCCCAAGACGCGACTTTGTTTCTTGTCCTCTTCACCCCCTCCTCAAGATGAACTATGGGAATTCCTTCAGTATATCTAATGACTCAATTCCAGGTCCTGGAAATAGCCTGGGGCTATCTTTCGAGGGCATGTCGGCTGGTGGTGATAGATCTCAGGCCGACACCCATGCCCCACTATTCCCACAGCAATCCGGCTATTTGGGGTTTGGGATGTCACAGGTACGCTATTGTTAGCGCTCAAAGGCTAATTGATGTGATTATACGCGTGTTAGCATGCATATATGCAGGACACCTCACAAGTCCGAGCTCTGATGGAACAGCTTACATCAGGAAAAACCTCTCCCTGAAAATTCTCATAATTTTCAGAAAAAAGTACATATTTGTCAACAATTTCATGGAATTTCTTATATTCTTCAGATTTGTTGATATTTGTGATAAATACTTGACCCTCTCATCATGTGTATTAGATGATATTTCTTATATTTCACAATAATCATGGTAATTAGTGACATTTTATGATAATTCATAGAAAAGTGTTTAAAAAAGAAGTGTAGTCAAAAGTGTACTAGTAGGAAAGTGTATTAGCATTGAGTGTAGCAAAAGTGTACAAAAAAGCGTAGTAAAAGTGTAGTCCAAAGTGTGGGAAAGTGTGTTGTGTGAGTGTAGCAAAAGTGTACAAAAAAGCGTAGTAAAAGTGTAGTCCAAAGTGTGGGAAAATGTGTAGTGATTGAGTGTAGCAAAAGTGTACAAAAAAGCGTAGTAAAAGTGTAGTTAAAAGTGTGGCAGTGTAACTAGGATTGAGTGTAGCTAAAGTGTACAAAAAAGCGTAGTAAAAGTGTAGTCCAGAGTGTGGGAAAGTGTAGTATAAATGAGTGTAGCTAAAGTGTACAAAAAAGCGTACTAAAACTGTACTCAAAGTGTAGTAAAGTGTGTACTGATTGAGTGGACTAGAATGTACCAAAAAAGCGTACTAAAACTGTAGTTAAAAGTATAGGAAAGTGTAGGATAAATGAATGTAGCTAAGGTGTACAAAAAAGCGTAGATAAGGGTAGCCTAATTTTCCTAATGCTTGGACTTGACGAAAATCCGCGCGCGAGCAGGTCACGTGACTGCGTTGAATTTGCCGCGTCAGCATTTTCGATCTCTCACTACTTACTACCCAACAACCCACCTCAACACAGCACGAAAACACAGCCGGCGAGGGCTCAACAGCCCCGCCGGCTGTCAAAGGTGAGTTTTCACTCACCCCCACCACATCCACTCACCCTCGTACTACATAGGTGTTTCCCCATCACCACCTCCCACCTCACCCTCGAACTCGAACAACACGGCCGGCGAGGGCTCAACAGCCCCGCCGGCAGCACACGGTGTGTTCTTCCTCACCCACCACCACCACCTCTCACCTCGTACAGAGCCGCAAACGACCTCGACCTCGAACTCGACGGCCGGCGTGGGCTCAACAGCCCCGCCGGCAGCACACGGTGTGTTTTTCCTCACCCACCACCACCATCTCTCACCTCGTACAGAGCCGCTCGGGCTGTCTCCCCCCCACCACCTCGCTCCCTCAAACTCGATCGTAAAAAAACGGCCGGCGTGGGCTCAGCAGCCCCGCCGGCATCACAAGGTTCGTGTTTCCTCACCCATCACCTCATCCACTCACTTCAACGACAGCCGCTCGGGTTGTCTCCCCCCCACCACCTCCCACCTTCAACCTCGACACCAACACATGGCCGGCGCGGGCTCAACAGCCCCGCCGGCATCACGAGGTATGTTTCTCCTCACCCACCACCACCATCTCTCACCTCGCACACAGCCGCTCGGGGCTGGATGCCCCACCTCCATCTCCCACCTCAACCTCGACTCGTACAACATGGCTGGCATGGGCTCAACGGCCTCGTGGCCATCATGAGATAAGTTTTTCCTCACTCACCAACCCAACTGCTCGACTCACTCTCGCTCGTGTATGCCACCACCTCCAGCTCACTCATGTATGATCCTGATCCTCTCTCATCTCACCATCACCATCATCATCATCACCATTATAGCCCATCATTATTGTAGTGATAGATTAGTACATGTGATGTAGTAGATAAAGCTGCTACTGGCAATATATTTGATTTATCTATCTCTATCCTTGACTTGTGTGAAGTGAAACTGAAAGAAGAGTAGTAGTGAATGGCTGCAGAATTCATAATTAGCTGGCAATATCCATATATTTTCTTAATAATTGGCTGGTAATATGCATTATTCTCAAGAATTCTTGAAATGATTTGGGGGGCCAGGATATCAACATAAAATGCAAGAAATGTTGTATTTCTACAAAATATCAGATTTTTGTTGCTTTTTCTTGATAATATCAACAATTTCATACAATTATCAGGGGGAGGTTTTTCCTGATGTAGCACTGTAGAAAGACAACTACTCAAAGTAATGACAGAGCGCGATACAATCAAGTAAGTAGCATATCCCGCACTCCAATTGCTAACTGTTTCATGTCTCCAGGTCACTTTTTGACCAGCTTTCGGAAGCTGTCAAGACTGACAAGCCTGGAACCAAGGGCGAGATTGTCTATCGTGACAACGGCAAAATCCGCTTTTGGACGCTTGATAGCTTCAAAGGATATATTAGCTCGGCTGAAGGTCTAGCAAAAATGGAGGGCCAGGCATCTGTCACGTTCCTGGAGGATGAAGACGGCAACACACTCAATCCCACAGCCATCAGAGCGCTGCGCAAGGACCTGAAGGTTGCGTTTCGTGAGCTTGCGACAAAGGGAATGGCGCCAAAAACCTGGGGCAAGGTCTCTGCTACAGCAAAGGATATAGTCAAGGACTACATGGATCGCAATTGGCCAATTTTTCGACTCGCTGAAAAAGGTTGGAAGCTCGACCATCTGGCTTCGCTCGACTATTCCGGTTGGATTCGGACGAACCTCAGCAAAGACGGTAAATTACTGTCGGCACCAGCTGGCGAGGAGGAGTTCGAGCCAGGTCCAAGTCGGAAGCGAAAAGGGAAGGCTAAGGTTGAGCAGGGAGATAAGAAACTTAAATGTATGTTTCTCATTCTCGAAGAGCATTTACTCATGCTTCATTACTAGTTGATACCCCAGACACGAGTTCTGAGTCCTTCGACAACTTGAGGGAGTCGGAAGAATTATACAGGATGTCGCCCGAACCTTCGACTTCACCCGATCTCAATCCTATGTCTCCTTGTGCCTCTCCCCCTCCACTCTCTAGTACACCTTCGTCACAGTTTTTGTCCGGCTCCTCTGACATTGCATCCGGCGTGCCCTCGTCCCTTGCGCTCTCGGATCCACTCGTCTCTTTGCCAGTTATATCAGCGGCCTTCGTGCCATCCAATGAACGCACCATCGCGGTGCCAGCTTCGTCACAACAGCATATTCAGGAAGTTTCTAATTCTGTCCCTACTCCATCCACTGAGCCCACAGTTGCCCTACCCAACTCGGACACAGCTCCTCATGTTATTTCAT
Organism: Chalciporus piperatus; assembly: GCA_038093975.1. Classification (NCBI taxonomy): domain Eukaryota; kingdom Fungi; phylum Basidiomycota; class Agaricomycetes; order Boletales; family Boletaceae; genus Chalciporus; species Chalciporus piperatus. Next base: position 4,177 of record JBBPTG010000381.1, on the reverse strand, counting down.
CAGCGGCCGAGCCCGCAGCCACCCGATCAGCCGGCTATACCCCCGATCCTGTTCAGCAAGCCGAAACTGACTCAGGCGCTGTCCAAGCAAGCCCTTCCGTGGATTCCCCCGCCGTCCCTGTGGTTGTCGACCCGCTGTAAAAAATTTCATGTCGTCATTTAGTAACATTATTGCTGATAGACTGTATTAGCGAAATGCTTGCAATAGCGTCACTCAAGATCAAGATTCCAATTCTTCCACCTCCTGCAACAGCCAGCTGTTACGAACGCTCAGTTCCTTATCCTAGTCTTTCCTACACTTACTACGTTTCTCTTTCACTTTTGGACTTACTCGCTTTCTCTCCCTTTTCTGTTATCTTATCTTATCAAGATCACATCACATGACCTGCTGACATCAGCTAGGTCTAGCCTTTCGCTTATGTAACGTGGCTGTGCGTGGCTGTGCATCTTCCCCACTGTCCATGACTCATACCGAGTCACCATGACTCAGACTCTTAATGACTCATTATGACTCACCGTGACTCATACTGACTCACGCTGACTCATCTCACTTCCTAGTCATATACGCTATTGGCTGTTACTCGCCATGACTCATATCTAGTCATACCTAGTTATATAGTTAAGGTTTACTAGTCATATAGTTAAGGTTTAGCCACAACATGTACAAACACTGTCAATAGTATATAAACCCGGGTTAACAAGCACTGGCTCTCCAGTCTTGTTCTCCTGGAGTTTCCTCTTCTTGAACTTCATGGGCCAAGCGCTCCTGCTTGCCTAGTCTGATCCTCAGCTCTAGTTACTGAGTTGATGTGGTTTCGCTAGGGCATGTTGTCTGATGATAGCGCTAGCTCTTGATTGAGTTGAGTCGTTTCATTAGAACAAGACTTCTTATTAATCCTCTCTGCCTCAGTGTCTCGTCACTGCCGCACTCGTTGTACGCCATCTGCACCGTCGTCGCAAGTGGGTACCTGCGCTGCTTGTTCGCGCCTCGTCGTCGTTGCTGCTAGTCAGCTCACCATCGTATGCCACTTCACCGTCGTCGCAAGTGGGTACCAGCACAATCGAGAAACGTGCTTCGCCGTCGCTGAAGTTAACTAGGTCAGCAAATCATATCGTCGTCTGCGTTGAGTCTGCCAGTCAGCTCACCATCGTCCTCATCGCTGAAGATAACTCGGTCAGCAAATCCGACGTCACCGTCGTCGTCGTCGTGGAGCTTGCAAGTCAGCTCATCATTGTCAACATCGTCGAGCCTGCCAGTCAGCTCATCACCATCGTTCGCGTACATGCTCATCGAGATCGAGCTTATCGTTGCTGCTATCACCACAGTACGTCGTCACTGTCTTACAACCCAGCAGAGTGCTTACCTCTGTCGTCTATTGCGCTGTCGTCGCGCTCACCATCCTTGTCACTGTTGAGGCTGCTAGCCAGCTCATATCATCATCACTGTTGCTGCGTCCGCAACATGTCGTCATCGTCCCCACATACTCAGACCTACCTAGCTTTGGTCGTGAGCTAAAGAGTCACTACCTAGTGTTGATGACTGCGTCATGACACTTGGATAAACTTGATCACACTGCCCGGACTCTAGGGCTAAAGAGTTGGTCGTTTGACCGTTGGCGTACGTGACACGCTCGGAGAAAGCAACTCTGTTCCCACTGCTGCACATACGGCTGTCCACCGTTCTAAACGGGATAATGTTGCTGTTCCCCATAGTGCACAAGGGGCTCTTTGATCATTGGAGATCGCTTGGGTATTACCAATAGCCTTTGCGTGTACACATGATCCAGGTTCACGTGATCACCTGTTGACGTCACGAATTCGCCTTCTGGCTTTTCATTTCTCATGGGTCAGCATTTAGTGCCCAGTTTCTGTTACCCATTCGTCGTCGTTGTTATGACTGGGTCACAACACAGCGGGGACTTAAGGCAACACTAAGCCTTGCGAAGGAATATGCTGAGTACTAAAGCTTAATTGCGGTGAAGCAACAAATGGATTAGACTGGGGTCTGTGATAAGTACAGGGCTACTTATATACTATTGAGAAGTGCGCACAGACCAACAGCCGAATAAGGAAATCATAAAGGGAAAGATAGATAAGGTAAATGGGACGATAGATAAGAAAAGGTACCAGGTACGGATTAGGGTCTAGGCCATGACATCATTGCTGACTCATCTAAGTCTGGACCTTTGTCACGTGACCTGATTATGTAATAGTTTACGTAATGCTACAGGGACTACCGGAGCGGATTTAAGATGAATCCGACTTGACCCCTAAGTTGTAGACAAAGTCCAGAGTTCGAATACCGTTGTAGGCAAAAGTTTGAAAAGTTTTTAAATACTATAACACTATCCCCTCTCTAGGAATCGCATTCCAGGCGATTCGGCAACTTGCGCTCAGGAACCTCTGTCAGATTTTCGTATTTTTGGAACAAGGCAGAGAAATTTCCCATTGTCATGTTGATTCGACGTGGGGCGGACGGGTGCTTTTTGTGAAAAGCTTTGACAGCTTCAGGTGCATTTGACAAATGCGCTGCCTTTTCCCATGTACGGTCCGATATGTCCCAGCCTTTCCAATGAACCAGGTACTCTAACTGTCCTTGTTTAACCTGAGACTTCACTACGTAATCCACCTCGTATTCTTCTTCTCCTTCTTGGTTGACTATCACCGGATCCGGACGACGGACCGGTTGCCCTTCCAACGGTTCTCGAGCCGGTTTGACCCGTTTGACATTAACCGTGGGATGGATATGCATTGAATTGGGCAAGTCTAGTGTGACTGCATTGGGAAGAACCTTCGTGATTTGATAAGGTCCGATCCAGTTTTGCGTCATCTTTTTGGAGGGATAAGGTAATTTGAGGTTGTCCGTGGATAACATAACAAAATCTCCGATTTGATAATCTGGAGCTTCGGACCGATGCTTGTCCGCTTGCTCTTTCATCCGGTTCTGAGTTTCTTCTAACGCCTGCTCTACTTCTTTGTGTGCCTTTCCACATTTCTCTAAGAATGTACCAGCCGGAGATGAATCGCCTTCGAATCCCATGCGTGGGAAGTAGTTTTTTGTTATAGCGAAGGGGATAGTTCCGGTAGCAGTGGAAAGGGAGGAATTGTGATGGAACTGCGCTATCTTCAACCAATCAGCCCATTCCGTTTGACGTTTAGCCACGTAAGCGCGGAGATACTGCTGGAGTTCTCGATTCATACACTCCGTTTGGCCATCGGTTTGGGGGTGATAAGCGGTTGACAACTTCTGTTCTATTCCTAGAAGGGTGCAAAGCTGCGAAGTAAACTCCGATGCAAATTGCGGTCCTCGATCTGAAACAATTGAAGAGGGAAGTCCATGTCTACACCAAACATTGTCTCTAAATAGAATAGCTAGTTCTTTTGAAGAAATTGTCTTTTTACAAGCAATAAACTCAACTTCTTTAGAGAAGCGATCTACAATAACGCAAATGGAGTCAAAGCCACGTGATTTGGGAAAACCCGTGGTAAAATCTATAGATATATCCTTCCAAGGTTCTTTTGGAACCGGAAGGGGAATTAATTTGCCAGCTTGTGCCGTTGACTTTCCCTTCGTGAGGGCGCACGTCTGACAATGTTCTACGTATGTTTTAACGTCCTTTGTGACACCAGGCCACGAGAAATAACGAGTAACCAAGTGTAAGGTACGTCCTTGACCACCATGGCCACCAATAGGAGAATCATGAAGGATTGTAAGTAATTTAGTACGTAAGGAAATAGGAACGAAAACTTTGTTTTTGTCATTTTTAAATACTATAGACCCCTCGTCGAAAGCGAAGCCATCTACCGTATCATTTTTTATTTTTTCTGATTCGTTTTGTATTTCGTCATAAATAGGTGAAGAAAGCGTAACTGTATTAATAAAAACAGAAGCAGGAAGTACAGTAATATTTTTGTTATGGTCGGGATCTGCTTCTCCGTGATCTTCTCGACGAGATAAAGCATCAGCCCTTCCATTTGTAGCACCCGGTTTATAAATAATCGAGTAATTATACTCTGAGAGCAACGCATTCCAGCGTGCTTGACGTGAGCTCAGAGTTTGGGGAGATTTCCAATATTCGAGATTCTTGTGATCAGTCCAAATCTCGAAATGTTCTCGACCCATTAGATAATGTCTCCATTCCTGCAAAGCCCGAATGACAGCTAGAAGCTCCTTGTCA
>JBBPTG010000380.1:0-18106 GCA_038093975.1 Chalciporus piperatus | reverse complement strand
CTAGACGGCCTACCATATGAGCTATGGAAAACGCTACATGACCGCCACACTAAAAACGCGAAGGTAAACAAACCATCCTTTGACGTCACTCTCTGCCTGACGCAAGTGTTCAACAACATCCAAACGGAAGGAACAGACCCAACCGCGGATTTCTCAATAGGATGGATGTGCCCGCTATACAAGAAAAAAGATAGAACGAGAATAGAGAATTACAGACCTATCACGCTCTTAAACACAGATTACAAAATTATGACAAAGGCACTAGCCATACAACTAGCGAAACATGCCTGTGACCTCCTCCACCCAGATCAAACAGGCTTTGTGCCAACTAGATCCATCTTCGACCCAATACGCCTAGCAGAAACAATGTGTACCTACGCCGACTACATGGAAGAAAACGGCGCCATAGTAGCACTAGACCAAGAAAAGGCATATGACAAAATAGATCATAAGTACCTTATAGACACCCTGAAAGCCTTCCGACTCCCTCAAATATTCATAACAACCGTTGAAGCATTATACAAAAACGCCTACACTGGGGTAATGATAAACGGGGTACTTAGTAAACCCTACCAAGTAACAAGAGGAGTACGACAAGGAGACCCTCTCTCCTGCCTCCTGTTTGACCTCGCGATAGAACCACTAGCAGCAACAATACGAAACTCACCTGACCTAACCGGATTCAACATACCGGGCGCCAACACTAGAGTGATCGTAAACTTGTACGCCGACGACACAACCGTATACCTATCGGAAACAGATAAGTATGAAACTCTGGAAAGCATCCTACGAACGTGGTGCAAAGCATCAGGAGCCAAGTTCAACCTAGAAAAAACGGAGATCATACCGATCGGGACAAAGACACACAGAGAAAGGATAATAAATACAAGGAAACTCCACCCCAACGACCAAGCATTGGCACAAGGAATAAAGATCGCGACAAGCGGAAACCCGACGCGCATTCTAGGAGCTTGGATCGGGAACGATATAGACCAAGCACAACCCTGGAGCGCAGTAATTGACAAAATAAAGAACGCACTGGATAGATGGGCAGGGACACGCCCCACACTAGACGCAAAACGCTTAATAGTCCAAATGGTAGTAGGCGGAACGACTCAATTCCTAACGAAAGCCCAAGGAATGCCACAAACTGTGACGAAATCTCTGCAAAACACAATCCAAAACTTCCTGTGGGACGGCGGCCGAACACCCCCAGGAATGAGCCTAACCCAACTGATGAAAACAAGGAACCTAGGAGGGTTAAACCTACTAAACATCGACGCCAGAAACGAAGCGATAGAACTCACATGGCTGAAAACATACCTAGACCTATCAGCACAGCGCCCTACATGGGCTTTCGTCACAGACGCTATAATAAACAATGTGAACAAAAACGGCATACAAAACCTAAAAGACATAAACACCTTCCTGACAACGACCCGCCCGTCAGGTCGACAACCAAGATCCGGAAAACGAATACCAAGACCGGTAATATCACTCCTGCAAGCTGCGAAGAAACACAAACTCACCTTCGCACCCCGGAAAATATCAAAGCTACTAAAACGACAACTCCCAGCGTGGTACCACATAGGGGTCCCGCCCAACCAATACCACAAAGGAAAGAACGCCTGCCTGAAAAACAAACATAACGCAGCCAACATAAAAGACCTAGTGAAGATAAGCAAGAGACTGACACGAATTAGCTCGAAACACTACCCAAGCACGCACTGCGAATGCAAACAATGTCGTAAAGACCGCCGAGCGGGCTGCTCAAACCCCCATAAATGCGCATCCATGGCAAAGAACATTGTCGGGAACCTAGACACATTATACGACCCATATGAACACCCCAATAAAGACAATCTGACACTTACCCACCGACGAAAAGAGAAAAACCAGAGTGCACGAATAGACAAAGGAGATGAGATCGTCTTCGACCCAACGATAACGGCCCGTGGAACGCTAGATGAATGTTTCAGAGTCCTCACAGACGGAACGAGCGAAGTGCTGGAACCAGCATACCGGATGCAAAACCCCCGCCCAGAACAAGGGCAGGCAGTGGAACCACTAATAGTATACACAGACGGATCATGCACCAAAAATGGCAAACTAGACGCAACCTGCGGCGCTGGAATATGGATCGGAGAAAACCATCCAATGAACTGCGCAATGAAAGTCCCCGGACCTGATCAGTCAAACCAAACAGGGGAAATTGCTGCAATAGTCAAAACACTACAAATAGTAGAACCAACGGCACCACTGACCATAATAACCGACTCAAGATACGCCATGGATGGCCTGACGAAACACCTAGGAGAATGGGAAGAAAGAGGATGGATAGGAATTAGCAACAAAGAATGGTTCCAATCAGCAGCTTACCACCTACGCCGTAGAGCGGCCCCAACACATTTCAAATGGGTAAAAGGACACACAGGAGAGGAAGGAAACGAACAAGCAGACAAACTAGCAAACGAAGGAACGAAAAAAGAAGAACATGATAACATAGACCTAACGGTCCCCAAAAATTTCCAAACCCAAGGAATGAAGCTAAAGACGCTATCCCAGAAGTCAGCGTACGAAGCACTAACCAAAAAGAAGAAAACACCTTACACACGGACAACCTGGATGAACCTTGATATTACCCGCTACGGTATACAAGATCTCACCGGAAACCTCGAAACCGATGCGTCGATCTGGAAAAATCTCAGACACGCGGACATAAGACGCCAGGTCCAGAGTTTCCTATACAAAGCAATGAACGGATCCCTGAGAGTCGGAGGATTCTGGTCAAACATCCCAAACTACGAAATCAGAGCAAAATGCTCACACTGCAACGACGACATAGAATCACTAGAACACATACTAACCGAATGCAGAGCACCAGAGCGAGAAACGATCTGGAATCTAACACGAGGTTTGTGGCCCAACGCTGACCAAAACTGGCTCCCACCTTCGATCGGACAGATCTTGGGATGCGGAAACATAACACCACAGCAAAGAGAAAACAGCCAACCCACAGCAAACGAAAGAGGAGAAGCGAGACTGAAAAGAATACTGATATCAGAATCTGCACACCTAATCTGGGCAATCAGATGCGAACGAGTAATCAGCGGCAAACAACACACAGCCGAAGCAATCAAAACGCGATGGACAAACAAAATACTAGCAAGACTAGACATAGACAGACGGACAGCCAAATCCAAACGCGACCCCAAACGAACATCAAAAGTATCCCACACCTGGACAGCAGCTGTCCAGCAACCAAACCCCCTACCCCCTGATTGGGTGGTCGACCTTGAGGTTTTAGTGGGTATCAACCTGCCTAGGCCCCCCTGCTGATACCGGGGACACCGGGTAGTTTACGGAGCCCCACACCCCCCGCAAATGCGGGGCGTGCGTAAGAGCATTTTCCCTCGGACCGGGTGTCTTTGACTCCCGCCTTAGTGTATTATGTAGGACTAGACTTGTCAGTTGCTACATGATAAAAACACTTGTCCAAAAAAAAAAAAAAAAAAGAATCTTGGATGGGCTGGGTATGTCAGGGTTGACAATACGACATACACATTCCTCGGAAATCCGGGTGTCGCTGGCACATCCCCCGCTCTCGCAGTACAAGAAAGCATGCAGGTAGGTGTTCGGTACTTGTCAGGAATTTGATGTTTGATGTCCATGATTTTAGTTCACTGCTACTTCCACTTACTTCGTCATGAGTGCTGGACCGGTTAGCCTTAACGTTACCTTCCTCAGTCCCGTTGAGGTACGTCTCTGCCCCCCCTACACATTTCAAGGCTACGACCATGCTCTCGACCTCAGCCCTCGGACCTCGTGAAGCAATCCACTCCATTCTCCTACCTCTCTGTGCAAGCTGCTTCCACGGATGGCAATCCACATTCAGTTAGCATCTACACCGACGTCAGTGCCGAGTGGGCTTGTGCGAGCGATAACACGCGAAATGTCACATGGAACAGTACGACAACTGGACCGGTATTCACCCACGAGGTTATGCTCGAGACACAGGAAGAATATACTGAATACAATGACTTCATTCTGCGTACGTCCGGCGTCCTTGCTTGTCCTTTGCCGAACTCACTCTTCCACGACTGGCACGTCCAGAGGGAAGTGTCCACTACTCCACGACAAATGTATGGGATCATACGTTGTCTAAAACCATGAAATCTGATCATTCGCCGCAGGATGGAATGTCGACTACCTATCAGACAGGACAAGATATCGTTGTGCGCGCACAATTTATCAACACCGGTGTCCTCGCGAATACGTTCGATAGCAACTACCGTGCTATTCGTGACAATTGGCCAGTCTTTGCTTTCGCTCAAGATCTTGGGATGATTTCCAGCCTTAGCGACCCAGTTGTGTTCACCGTGGGTCATGTAAGGGATCCTGTCGTCGAGTACATCATTGCCGGAGGTGCATATCAGGCTAGAAGCCTTTATGCTTGGAGTGCCTATCCTGGCGGTGTCACGGAAATGGTTGAGTCATCATCTTACCCCGCTACCATCCGTGTTTTTGACCACTGATATCCCTGTGTAGATCGAATCATTCATTGAAGCCTTCCCCAACGCAGTAGAAAGGGCCTCGGCGTTCGACACTAAAGTCCACAATGATGCCTCTGCCATTTCTAGCAATTATGCTGGCGTGATTGAACTCTCCGTCAGGCAGGCATTTGGTGCTATGGAACTCACGATGTCGCAGAACAGTGATGGCTCGTGGAATACTAGCGATATTCTCATGTTCTTGAAGGGTATGTTGTGTTTCATTCATACTGCTCCGCCGGATCACGTTTCGAATGACTCGGACCTGATACCTACAGAGATCTCTAGTGACGGGGTATGTCTTGGTTCACATGCGGCGGAGACCTTTCTGACTTGGAGACGCGTTGGTCGATCAGAATGTAAACACTGTCGATGTCATCATGCCAGCCTGGCCCATCTTGCTCTACACCAACCCTGCGCTCGGTAAATATCTAATCCTTGGTCTTTTCCAGTATCAAGCCACAGGACAATGGCCTCAAACGTACGCCGTACACGACCTAGGTAAGTTTTCTGACTAACACAACGGGCGTGCTTTCATCTCTGTCAGGTTCTACATACCCGAAGGCGATCGGCCACAATGATGGTAACGCAGAGGACATGCCCCTCGAAGGTCAAGTGTGTACGGAGGTGTCAATTTTCATCAACTCACTGAAATACAGAGTGCGGCAACATGCTTATCATGACTTTGAGCTATACTCAAGCATCGGGCGACACCTCTATCATCACTGGCTACGTGAGTCATTTTGACATCTACCCTGGCGGCTCCTTTTTTTGAATGCTTTGCAGACTGACCTACTCACCCAATGGACCGGGCATCTTATTAACGAGGCCCTCATCCCTGCTGACCAGATCAGCACAGACGACTTCGCTGGCGCGCTTGCCAACCAGACCAACCTCGCGATTAAGGGTGTAATTGGCATCCAAGCTATGAGTGTGATCTCTGGAATGCTTGGCGACACTGCCAACCAGCAGAATTATAGTGTATGTTCATCCAGCCACACAGGTACATGCCTAATGACCACTGTTGACAGTCGATCGTGGCCAGCTACGTGCCTCAGATTTTGAAGTTTGCTACTGCGGCCGATGGGCGTCACCTCGACCTGTCGTACGGCAACGACAGCAGGTATGTAGGGATTCGTTTTGGCTTGCATTTGTGTACTGACATCCGTTTAGTTGGGGCTTGTCGTATAACTTGTACGCCGACAAGCTCCTGCGCACGAATGTGTTCCCTGAGTCTGTCTATGAAATGCGTAAGTTTATCATGAGCCGAGCTGTTTCCAGTGCTCATTAGCCTCCAGAGACCGCCTGGTACGCCACTGTCAATAGTAAGATATGTTCCTTTAGTGACCAACTGGTTTACTGAGTGAATTATCAGATACCTATGGTGTTCCTCTCGACACTCGGTAAGTCGAGTCTACGTTCTTCCGGCGAAAAACCTGATTGACTCATGTGTTGCGCAGTCATACGTACACCAAGTCCGACTGGCAGATTTGGACTGCTGCCTTTATGACGAATAACGCGACGAGGGATATGCTCATCGATGCGGTATACAATTTTGCCGCAGATGGGTCCAACAATATGCCTCTGAGCGATTGGTATGATACTCTAAGCGGAGTATCGAAAGGGTTCAGAGCACGTCCTGTTGTCGGTGGGCATCTTGCTTTGGTGAGTTTGTCTGTCCCAGGGGACTCGGAGGAACTATGACTGAACGCGTCGTCTGCCGTATAGCTTGCTTTGTAGATCAGAGTTGCTGGCAGTGTTAGTACTGATCTGGAGCTCGTTGGAGCTCATTGATGAACTACGAAATTACGATCATCCCATGCACTTGTGGGCAAACCCCTTACTATACCTCGTTTCGTTAACGGCTTCAGCTTCAGTAGGTATAGTCGCATGAATGGACAAGTATTGTACAGAATGATGTCCGTTCTGTCACAGTGTAGGAGTAATCCTGGGGCTTTGGAACTTCCTTCTTCGCATCTCCCGCCAGTTGGGAGTCCTCGGGATCGTAGAAGATGGCGGGTAGGCTGGACATGATGGTAGTATTCAAGAAAATGAGGTTGAGGTCAGGCTATTCGATCGAGATAGCGACTCGGAGTCGCCGGGAGCAGCCGCAGTGCTATTGCTATGATAGAATCACATGCTGGCAACTTGAACTTCCCCGGGCCGCATCACGATACAGCATCATCACGATTCAAATATTCACGATTGACATGTCCAACTTTCACAAGGTTGAGCAACGACGAGCCGATCCTCCTTTGACAAATGCGCCAGCTCATGGCTCGTCGAGTGTGTTGCTGGATCGTCCATTAACTTTGCATGGGCACGGCAACCACGAAACTCTTTCTTCCAATAACTCACCTTTGGCCTACACAGGCTAGTACAGCACAGTGAGCGGGCTGTGTAGTAGCTGGGTCATCCTGTGAAGGTCACTCCAAGTGTGGCCGCGTGTACAATGCCGTCTCTCATACCTTCACCACTCGTGAACCGGACCAGACTTCCCGTGCTCTTTCCTTCCCTACTGCTTGACGTCCATGGATAAAGACTCTCCGGTTTCAACCCCACCTCGTGCCCCGCAACAACTTGAACGACGTCCTCAGGAGAGAAGGGGATCAGACGACTCGGAACCAAACATATCTGACAAAAACAAACGCGAATGTGCCCTAATAACACGTACGTTGTAGTGTACGCCAAACTAAGCATATCGTTGACACCCCTGCGTAGAAATCCGCGCGACAGATGTTGTCGCTGGCCTCCGTCGCATTCCAGCAGGTTTCTATATGGCTGTAGAAATTGGTGAGAAGACGATGAAAACCTCAAATAAACCCGTCTTGGTAGCCGAGGACATCGTGGAATGGGACGAAGAGATCGTCCTGTGAGTCGCTATCTGTCCGTTTGTACTACTTTGACTGACCAAGGTCCAAGCCCGTCGGAAGAATCATCTGTCATTTCGTTCAGGGTCTACGCATCCTTTGAACTTGGCTCAATGCTCGGAAATGGAGAATTACTTTGTCAATTCAACACTACTGTTGGAGAGGTGCTCGATCGCAACGAACGGGTCTGGCGTGAGTAACGCTCGGCTCGTCATACCTACCACCTTGACATCCTGTCGCAGCAATCAGGTTTCCGGTTCCGGAGGATAACGAAGTTTTCCCATCATGTTCGTCACTCAAGATCGTAACCGAACGACGAATGTACGATTTAAATGAATCCATATCGAGACTTGAAGTGAGTGACCCATTGATCTCGTTGATGAGTTCTCACCCGATTATAATAGCCACCAGAGTCAGACGCGATGAACCAGCTGGGAGAGATCACGGATGCCGGACATCGCGCTCTCCTACGTTATCGCTGGCACCAGGACCAAAGGGATCTCGACGAAGCTATCGCGCGTTTCGAGCGGGTCCGAGAGATCTGTCCCCCCGACCACCCCGATCGTTCTGATGTAGTATATAACTTGGCCACTGCGAGGTTCATACGCTGTCGAGCCAACAATAATTATCTCGACCTAGATGTTCCAATCACGTTGTATCAGGAAGCACTCCAGCTTCGCCCCAGGGGTCACTCGGATCACTGCGCGACAGCGCTCGATCTCGGTTTCGCTCTTCTGGCCCGTTTCCAGCAACGAGGCCAGGAGGCAGACAGGACGGATGCCAAGGATTTGTTCTCCAGGGTGTTGGAGCTCTCCCCGGTAGAGAGCTACTCTTACCGGGCAGCGAGCCTTGCACTGGAGATGGCCGAGGCCCCCTCGTCCATTCAGACTATAAAGCCTGGGATCCCAGACGGTGGAGAATCTGGTGACGAGGAACTGATACGGAGGCAACGGGTTATGCTGCTGCACCTGTCAAATCGGGATCCTCGCCGGCCTCTGATCCTGGGTGGCCTCGGAGGGTTATTGGCTGGTCGGTTTGAGCGACATGGCGACCTCGCAGACATCAACAAGTCCATTTCGATGAAAGAGCAGGCAGTGCATCTCACTCCCGAAGGCCATCCTGCCAAGCCAAGTCGGTTGAACAACCTCGGGAACTCGTTATTTCGTCGCTTTGAGCGGCTTGGTGACCTCGCAGACATCAACAAGTCCATTTCAATGTTCCAGGAGGCAATGTGTCTCACTCCCGAAGGCCATCCTGACAAGCCAGGTTGGTTGAGCAACCTCGGGAACTCGTTATCTTGTCGCTTTGAGCGGCTTGGCGACCTCGCAGACATCAACAAGTCCATTTCGATGAAAGAGCAGGCAGTGCATCTCACTCCCGAAGGTCATCCTGACAAGCCACGTCGGTTGAACAACCTCGGGAACTCGTTATTTCGTCGCTTTGAGCGGCTTGGTGACCTCGCAGACATCAGCAAGTCCGCTTCAATGCTCGAGGAGGCAATGTGTCTCACTCCCGAAGGCCATCCTGACAAGCCAGGTCAGTTGGGCAACCTCGGGAGCTCGTTATCTCGTCGCTTTGAGCAGCTTGGTGACCTCGCAGACATCAACAAGTCCATTTCAATGTTCGAGGAGGCAGTGTGTCTCACTCCCGAAGGCGATCCTGACAAGCCAGGTTGGTTGAGCAACCTCGGGAACTCGTTATCTTGTCGCTTTGAGCGGCTTGGCGACCTCGCAGACATCAACAAGTCCATTTCGATGAAAGAGCAGGCAGTGCATCTCACTCCCGAAGGTCATCCTGACAAGCCACGTCGGTTGAACAACCTCGGGAACTCGTTATTTCGTCGCTTTGAGCGGCTTGGTGACCTCGCAGACATCAACAAGTCCATTTCGCTGAAAGAGCATGCAGTGCATCTCACTCCCGAAGGCCATCCTGCCAAGCCAAGTCGGTTGAACAACCTCGGGAGCTCGTTATCTTGTCGCCTTGAGCGGCTTGGCGACCTCGCAGACATCAACAAGTCCATTTCGATGAAAGAGCAGGCAGTGCATCTCACTCCCGATGGCCATCCCAGCAAGCCAGCTCTATTGACCAATTTCGGGTCCTCGTTGCTTCGTCGCTTTGAGCAGCTTGGTGACCTCGCAGACATCAACAAGTCCACTTCAATGCTCGAGGAGGCAGTGCATCTCACTCCCGGTGGCCATCCCAGCAAGCCAGTTCTATTGAACAACCTTGGCAGGTCGTTATTTCGTCGCTTTGAGCGGCTTGGCGACCTCGCAGACATCAAGAAGTCCATTTCGATGTTCGAGGAGGCAGTGCATCTCACTCCCGAAGGCCATCCTGGCAAGCCAAATCAGTTGAGAAGCCTCGGGAACTTATTCATTGAACATTTCAACCACTCCAACGATGATTCCAGTCTCCTTGCTGCTACATTGCACTTCTCACTGGCCGCTCGCTCCACCACAGGTCCCACTCCTGACCGCTTCCATGCCTCTCGCGGCTGGGCTTTGTCTGCACACTTACAAGATGACTCCCAGGCTCTTCTTGATGCATATGCTACCTCTATGAGCCTTCTTCCAGATTTGGCATGGATCGGCCTGCCACTCGCAGAGCGCCACCGTTTACTCGTCACTGCTACTGATGTAGCAAGAGGCGCGGCCGCGGCCGCAGTTGAAGCTGGTTTTCCTGAGATGGCTGTTGAATGGCTCGAACAAGGCCGTTCGGTTGTCTGGAGTCAATTCCTCCAGCTTCGCACTCCAGTAGACGAGCTTCGCGTCGAGTATCCCACTCTTGCTGATCACTTCCGAGATATCTCCCGAGAGCTAGAGCAAGCCAGCTCTCGTGAGAATTCCACATCGCACCGGCTGTCAAGTGACGCAGGCCCTCAGGCTGCCACTCTGTCACTCGAGAAGGAAACCCAGAGACACCATGAACTCGCTATCTCGCGAGAGAAACTCCTTGCCGACATACGGTCATTGCCGGGCTTCGACCGGTTCTTGCTCCCGAAGACCATCCAGCAACTCGCCACTTCGGCGCACTCTGGTCCCGTCGTGTATCTCAATGCTAGTCACAAACGATGTGATGCATTGATTGTCAGGCAGGATTTGGGCAATGTTCTTCATGTCCCGCTTCCTGATATCAGTTATCCGATGGTGGTAGGCCTACAGAAACTACTCCGTCATTTGCTCCAGCAGAGTCGTCTCATTATCTCACGTGATGATATATCTGCTCTGGTTTCCTCCGAAGAGAATCTTGCGTCGCAGGACCTGCTCAATACGTTGTTGATGCAGGATTGTGATAGGGCGGTCAAAGTTAAGCCCCAACGAATCGAAGGATACACACCTGACGAAGTGTTCCGTTTCATTCTCGCACACCTTTGGGAGAGTGTTGTAAACCCAGTTCTTGGTGCCCTCGGCTTTTCGGTATGTCGTCAATATCGGAACCTCGATCTTTTCCGACTAATATTTGCATGTTCTCAGACTCCCCCGTCGGGTGGTGAGAAAAAGACTCGTATCTTTTGGTGTCCCACTGGACCCTTCGCATTCCTACCCATACACGCCGCCGGTCTTCATGGTTCCACTAGCCCCGGGACCAAGCTTTCTGATTTCGTCATATCGTCCTATGCACCAACTCTCAGTGCTCTTGCACCACCCCCTCAGAAGGACACGAGCAACGCCTCGTCCAAGATTCACCTCGTTGCCGTCCCTCAGCCACCGACAGATGGGTTGACTCGGCTAGCCTCCGTGCCACAGGAGATCGATCACATCAGAACCTCGTCCGCTAATTCTCGATTCGTAACTCTTCGGGACTCTGACGGGACGGTCGAGGACGTCTTGGCAAAAATGGAGTCTAATTCTGACTGGGTCCATTTCGCGTGTCATGGCGTGCAAGATCCTGTCAACCCGCTCGACAGCGGGCTTTGCCTCGCCGATGGTCGTCGCCTGAAACTTTCGGACATCATTCGGTTGTCACGCCCTCGAGGTGGTCTCGCTTTTCTTTCTGCCTGTCAGACCGCACAGGGAGAGGAAAAGCTATCAGAAGAATCTGTCCATCTCGCGGCAGGAATGCTTCTAGCTGGTTACAGCGGTGTCGTTGCAACGATGTGGTCAATCATGGACCATGACGCACCGAAAGTGACAAAGGATGTGTACGAGCATCTCTTCCGGGATGGCAAAGTGCCGGACAGCACCGAAGCTGCAGAAGCGTTGCATTATGCTGTCCAGCATCTCCGTGACTCTGACGCGTCTTTCTTTTCATGGGTTCCGTTTATTCATGTCGGTATATAATATTTAACTTAGCTCTTCTTCATGTGAGGATCCTGTTCACGCATGTTTCCTTTCTATGCCTCTCCTCGATTCAAGCCTGCGTTTCTATTGGACCCAATCTATGTACACATGCCTTCCTTTCTATACTACGTCCTCTCGCATTCGAGACTTGACAGCAAGAATCGTATCGATATCCGGCCCTAGGGTCTATGCAACACCACACACCTACCCTGTGATTACAGTTTCGACTTGATCGTCTCCGCGGCCACGCTTATTAGCCATCAACGTCGCCATACCTCAATGATGATTCAGGGTATGTCGCACCGTGACACGCCTGTTTGTGTGCGACGCTTGACAGGGAAAGTGCTAAGCCTACCGCAGCAGTGAGTTAGCTTGACCACAAGCACAGATCAGCCTGTGTTAGTACTTGGATAGAACGATGGCAGAAGAGAAGACGATCAAAAGACTCAGAGAACCTTGTATGTGGTGGCTGTGCCTGTCAATCATCGCAGGCTTCGAGTAACGCCACTACTACCACACGTTGGATCGCCCTGGTCGTTGTCCAGGACTTCATCCATCCCGGTGACAGGCGAGCGACATGGCGCCGTTCAATACGCCGACTGCAGTGCTTACCGGATTCAAAGAACGACCAGAGTCGCTGCTCGTCCAAGGTAATTATTGCTCGTAGCAGCCCGGATCACCCAACCCCCTTACCAGCTGCCCTTCCAGGAGATAGACTATACATTGGTACGGCGAACGGGAGTATTCATGTTTATGACTTGCATGAACAGTCTGGTGTGTCCTGGCTCTTACCTCTGCGTCTTCATCAACTTAACTTCATCGTCGCGTGGGCTGCTCAGCCGAAGGTGAAGACCCAACGGTTACACTTGTGGAGACGAAGGTTGGAATATCAAGGAGAGCTATTGATCAGTTAGGGTATATCAAGGATGTGAATTCATTGGTTGTCCTTGCTGGTTCGAGCATCACTCCCGTTCGGTATCCCACATTCACTCATAGTGTTATTCGCAGAAACCATCCCGACACTATATCCACTACCTTCTTTTTCTCCCCCAACACCACTTAGCAAAGCCAAGGGTGCATTATCGTTCGCCATTCATTCAAGCGTCCACGATGCGCCGGGGGGTCAGAGTACCGATCCAACTGCCTCACCCCGGTCCGGCGGGTTTGAAGTGAAGACAAAGCCGATACCAATTCCAACGATGGTGACGACTCTCGTGATAGGCTGTCGTCGGAAAGTGGTGGTATATACATGGGAAGATGGAGAAGCTCAGCCAGTCAAGGTAAGTCAAAACGCGTGTGGTATATCGTCGATTTCTTTTACTATCCTCGAAATCTTTGGTGAACAGGAAACACCACTCCCTCATTCACCCCGTGCCATAGCTTTCTTGGATCCCTCTCATGTGTGCTTTGCATACTCCTCCACTGAACACGCGATTTTCTCTCTGGACGACTGCACGACTGTAGATATTGCGACGCCTGCACCCGTCCCCACTGCATCATCTTCCACAGGATTGGGAATGGGTACTTTTTCTGGTCTGTCAAGTTATATGACTCTCGGGCTGGGAAGCAAGAATGCGAAACCTGGTTTGGCGAGGATTAATGAAGAGGAGGCTGTTATCGTAAAGGACAGTAAGTGAAGCGGTCCATCTCGTGATTCGCCGTGCGGTCCAACGAACATTCGATACTTCTAGATCAGGGTTTCGTCGTTTCGGTTGATGGGAAGACGAAAGAGTCAGTCATAAATTGGCCGAGTCAACCCGAGGAAATTGGTGAGCTGGACTCCCGTACTGTCATGATTTTAAATTCTCGACTCAAGTCCATTGTGGACGCCTGCAGCATACGCGAACCCTTACATATTTTCTATACTGCCACCTGGCACAGTCACAGTTCCTGTCAGCGGGGAATCTTCTAATGGTAGTGGGACCTCCCTAGTCCCCTCAGGCTCTACACCCATGTCTCAACAAATAAGTCAAGCGCAGACACAACCATCATTTATCCAAGCACCCGTCATTCAGATCATAACGTCTATCAACATGCATCCCGTTCAGACGGCAGCCTTTCCTTTTACACAGACCTCTACTCTGAGTGCTGCCAATCCATCTCCGGTGAATGTCTCCTTACGACTTCTCACGACGAATTCCACCTTTGCCCATTTCCCAGCCACTTCAAAGTCTCCCTCTAGCATCTTCCTCTTCTCTACCCCTCTCGATCGAACGCTCGCCGCTGCGGAGGGCTCCACCATCTGGAAATTTACCATGCGAGAATGGGACGCCCAAATCGAGGAATTAGTTTCACAAGCCTCCTATACTGAAGCCCTAGCCCTATTGGATCATGTTTACGGCCCAAGTCCAAGCCCCAGACGAAATCTTATCCTTGGTCTCAACGCAGTATCACAATTCCGTTCGGGCAAGTATGACAATGCGGTCAATACGTTTTTGGAGCTCGATGTTAATCCTGCCAAGGTCGTCGCGCTGTATCCTCACAAGGTGGCTGGACGATTGGCGGTGAAGCAGGAGGATTGGGTAGAATTATTCGGTGGACCAGCCGCACAACCGAAGGAGCAATCCACCAGGGGAAGTGATACGACCGGAGGCGCGGGGAAGGCGGAGGATGCCGCGTCGACAGAGTCTAGCGAAAGCAAGGAGAGTCCAGCGGGCAGTAAAGACAAACTCGCAGTTACAATCTCGAGGTCCCCATCCCCGACAGGCTCAGTCAGGGCCCGGACCAAGACAAGTTTTGGAGCTTTATTACCTGCAGCGGTATCCAAGGAAGACGATGTTGCGTCGCTGGCCGGGAAGAAGAAAGGGAAGGTCCTCGGTGCGTTCACCATTGCTCGTGCCTGGAATGATCTCTTTGAGTACGTTTGGAATCCTGACGTGTGTACTCATTGTAGACGACTCGACCCGTTCCTTGGAGACTCTATGGCGGTACCTAACCTCCATGCGACCGAAGCTTGCCGGTGCCCTCTCTTCCCACCAAATAACCCCATCTCAGTCACACCTCTTCCCAACGCTCTCTTCTACTTCACCCGCCGCTCTCTACGCTCTCCCGTCTGGCGTCGCACTTTCAGATCTCACGGAAGACGAACTCGTGAAGAGAGCTCAGATCGTCGACACGGCGTTGTTTAAGAGTTATTTGATTGGACGACCGAGTATGTTGGGTCCGCTCTGTAGGCTGCCGAATTGGTGTGAAGTTGAGGAAGTGGAAGAGGAATTGAGAGCGAGAGAGGTGAGCCATTGTATATCATTCAGTGTGGAGACGCTTGTCTTTGGGACTCGTCGAGGAGAACAGTGGCGACTAACCCCCGCATCTAGAAACATGCGGAACTTGTCTTCCTGTACAATGGGAGGAAGATGCATGCAAAGGCGCTCAAGTTACTGGCGCAGTACGTCTGAAGTCTTATGGATCCCCAAGGTTTCCACTCACCCCTTACTTGCAGGCTAAGCGAGAAAGAAGAAGACATGAGGGATAAACTGGGCCCATCAATTTCGTACCTCCGGAAACTGGGTCCGGAGTACTTGGATCAGATATTTGAGTCCGCAAGATGGGTTTTCGAACAGGATCGAGAGATGGCCTTTGAGGTCTGCTTTTCTGCCTTTGAAGTCTTCTCACTAATGAATGATAATGCACCTCGTCACCCAGATCTTCACATCCGATGATGTAGAGCTTCCTCGGGGCGCTGTTACGGATTACCTCGAAAGATTTGACCCCCAGGTTGCAGCCCGGTACCTCGAGTATCTCATCCAGGAGAAAGAGGAGAAGAGTGCGGGATTCCATGATCGACTGGCAGAGCTCTATCTTGGAATTACGATGGCCGCTAAGAAGAGAGGGGACGAGGGTGCGTCCTTTCCTGTCCCTTCCCTTATATGCGCGTGAATCCGTTTACTGATGTTTTTCTTCCTTCGTTGATTGGAGCAGGCAAGCGTGCAGAGGTGTATTCGAAGCTTCTCAAGTTCATCGACACGACCGAACATTACCGGTCCGATCGATTGTACGGATTGCTCTCAGATGGTGAGTGAGATTTCTTGTGACCTCTGTCGAGGAGTTGAGCTCCTCTATGTAGATCTTTATGAAGCGCGTGCTATCCTCTTGGGTCGCATGGATAGACATGAACATGCTCTTGAGCTTTATGTATACAAACTTGGAGACTACGCCAAGGCGGAAGAGTGAGTCCTCCTATCCCAGCCGTCCTTCGACCCGGGATTCTGCAATATTAACCTTACATTTCCAGACATTGCAAACGGATTTCCTCCCCTACGCCAACCCCTTCGCCCTTCTTCCTCACTCTTCTCAAACTCTACCTCCGACCTACCATCCCAAACCCTCCGAACCTTTTATTCCCCGCACTCTCGCTCATCGCACGACACAGTGCTCGCCTCGATCCAATCGAGACGCTGCAATTACTCCCACCTCTCGTGAGCGCTCAAGATGTGAAGCCGTTCTTGATACCGTCCTTGAGAGCACCCGTATTTGATAGCAGTGTCGTGAGGGAGGTAAGCTCGGCGAGGAAAGAAGAGGTGGAGAGGAGGTTGATGGTACTCGAGTCGAGGCGGGTCAAGGTGACTGACAGTCGGATGTATGTTTTCCCTGGTATCTTTCATCGTGTTGGAAAAACTGAGGGGGCTATCGTAGATGTCCTCAGTGTCACAAACGTCTTGGGAATAGTGTCATTGCGGTACATGCTCCTCGGTGCGTGACGTCTGCTTTATCGTTCTTTGTGGATGCAAAAGGCTAACGGGCTGCGTTGGTGATGTTTCTAGTGGCGAAGTCACGCATTATCAGTGCCGGGAAGCGTTTTCCAGCAGACGCCTCGCTGTACAGCAGAGTTGAGGTGTTGAGGATGTGGTCGTGGGATAGCCAGCGCTGGTAAGTAGATGAGGCCTGTTGTATCGACTGCTTACGTGTCTGTTGCGTTGCCAATCGATTCGTTCGTAAAAATTGTCCCTCGAGTGCATAATCCAGGTATGTGCGAAATTGGGTCACTGGCCTTATCCAAGATCATCACCGGCAGATAGATGGATTCAAAACTTATTACTGCCGTGCATGCAGGTGAGCCGAATACGACGGATGACACCAGCTCGAAAGAACTTGCTTGTGCCACGACTCCGACTACGATGCAGATCAGTTCTAAGTACCCACCTTCCACACGATTCGGAGCTCTCTAAGTAATCTGCCTTCTTACGAGAGAGAGAGAAGAGCGTAGAGCGTTCGCTTATCCTATTGTGTTCGATCCGGCGACGGGTAGATCCACTTTGTTTGACTGGGGACCGTTGCAACTGTTATATCATATTTCCGATGTTGCAACAACTCACCAATAACCCCATCACCCATCACGCAACAACCCTAGGCAAAGAGACAGTCCAAGGACTTCAAGGTACCTCACTGAGAGCGCGTACGATTGGCTGTCCCTACGGCGAAGGTCCAAACCACTCCAGAAGCTTTCGTAGCATTCCCTCGACATATGTAATGTAAAGTTCGACATCTTCAACCATCTCGGCCGGTTCAAACAGAGGGGGGAACGCCTCTCGAAAGTCATCTACGTAGCTTGCATCCATGTCTTCTTCCGATAGCCTAGATCTTGGTCAGCGTAGAAGAAAGAACATTGAATAGAAAGATGTTTACCCATTCTGCCGACATTCCTCCTCACGCACACCAGCCCAATCCACAGCGTCATTCATCCACTCGTGACATTCTTCCTTGAGCTGTCCCAGTTGGGCCTTTTCGTCCTCAGACAGATGTACGTGGAATTGTAATGGCGAGGGCTCGTCTATGCCCTCGAACGATCCAGGGAAGAACGCATGAAGTCGCTTTGCGATCAGACACGATTCTGGGGCTGTCCAGATATAATGGAGGTGCTGGATTGATGTCAGAGAGTCAGTGGAAGAGATCATCGTAATGGTGTATCATGCTCACGACTTGAATGAGGCTTCGTATCAGCATGATATACACCCTCCGTTTGTCATCCTTCTTCGTCACGTATCCCTGTAACACGCGCGTCTCTTTCTCTGTCAATAGTCTCACATCATCTGCGCGACCCGCACGCTGCTCGCTAGCATAGTACTCCTGCCACAAGAGCGCCTCGTCAGCCTTCTTTACCACGAACTGGCGATACATGTCGATGGTGGAGAGGTAGTTGAGTAATTCGGGGATTTGTCCAATGATGAAGGATGGGTAAAGGATGTGGCGTGCGGCGTAGAATATGAGCGATGGGGGAGGTTGGCCCAGAGAATCAGAATGATCAGGTGGAACGAGGGATACGAGTTCATCTGAAGAAAAATCAGACGGCAAGAAGACGCAAGTTGACTTGAAGGATTGGACGTGTACTGTATAGATTACGATGAGTTTCCTTGTTGTCCTCGTAGGAATACTCGTCGTTGAATTTGATGGATGCGACTAGTTCCTTGAC
>JBBPTG010000379.1:0-18373 GCA_038093975.1 Chalciporus piperatus | reverse complement strand
ATGGGAGATGGAGTGGGCCTTGGCTAAGCCTTTGTTGGTGAAGTGGTGCAGTTCGAGGTATTCCCCTTTGCGGAGCTTCCGCAGCACGTGGGGCAACAGGGTAACTGGGACCGTTGAGGATACTTTGACGTCGTTGAAGGGCAAGAATTTTGTGTGATTCTTTTTCTTCTCTTCCTGCTGCAGGGCTTCTTCTTCTTGTGTTCGGATAAGTTCTTCTTCTTGTTGTCGCTCGAGGAGGTGGTCTTCTTTGATTCTGGCTTGTTCGGCCTCTGCTTCCTGCTGTGTGTCCCATTCACGGCGTTCGAGCGCGTTTTGAGCTGTCCAAATTTCTAAGAGCCGTTGGGCAGCGACTTCGTGGGTTATGTTGCAGTGTTCGACGAGGGGTTGCTGAGTGGGAGTGTAGTGTTCAGCATGATAATCAGGTGGGTTTGCATCATGTGGGTTCTGCGGAAGGGCCATGTAGTGTGTGTAAAACGAATGTGAAAGATTGCGAAAAGAACGAAAGAAACTATGATTAGTCGTGCTGAATGACTACGAGCTGACAAGGGAGCGAGGGAGGCAGAAGCAGGAGCGGTACGCCACCTCGCTTCTCACGCAAAGACTAGATCCTACGACGCCTCGTGCCTCGGCTACGTAGGTCACCAACTAGTTCCCACGGTTTGCGAAAGTCGTAAAATTTGAACCCCAGAGTGAATACTTGTAGCACAACCATTTCATGGCCATTGTCCACCACGCTGCAGCCCCTTCACCACGCCTCCCGTATGAAAAGCGCAAAGCACTTGTGCTTGCCACTGCAATCACAGCCGGTTCTGCTTGCTTGCAATACTATTCTCGCTATTACAATCAAAGTCGGAAGCAGAACTCGATCTTGACTGGTCAGGTGTGGGTTGATGAACTGATTGCAGGGCATCGGAGGCAGTTTTACAAGGCAATGGGGATGAATAAGCATGTCTTCCATAGGCTTCTAGCAGAGCTGAGGGTTAAGACAGGCTTTGGATCCACACGCTATGTTTCTGCTTCGGAGCACCTTGCAATTTTCCTTTATCTTGCTGTGACTCGTCTTTCTCAGTGTCATCGTGAAGAAGGATTTCAGCGGAGTCCTAACACCATCTCCAAGTAAGTGTTAACGCCTCACATACTCTGTTACTGAACTTTCTTGGAGAGCAATCCATGGTGTTCTTGACGCCTTGACGACGCCTGCGTTTTACGCAATAATTCCAAATTTTATCCTCATTTTAAAGATTGTATTGAATCTATTGATGGAACTCACATTGACAGCTTCATACTGGAGGAGGATGTTGCTCGCTATCGCAACCGTAAAGGTCACCTCTCCCGGAATGTCCTTGTCGCATGTTCTCAAGACTTGAGATTTCTCTATGTCTTGAGTGGATGGCAAGGAAGTGCATCTGATGGGCATATCTTCACCGAGGCTCGTCAGCGAGATCTTGAAGTTTCAGAGGATAAATATTTTCTGGCAGATGCAGGGTTCCCCCTTTGTGATGCGCTTCTTGTTCCTTATCATGGGGTTTGATACCATCTGAAGGAATGGGCTGCATCCAATCAAAAGTATGTGTTTTTAATTTAGCTTTTCTTATGATTGACTCATGAATAATTAGGCCTCAAAACTATCGGGAGCTGTTCAATCTTTGTCAAGCTAGCGCACGCAACATTGTGGAACGTATCTTTGGTGTTCTCAAACACTGATTCAAACTCATTGTTGCCTTGCCCGAGTACGACTTACATACTCAAGCTCAAATGGTCCCTGTCATTTGTATTCTTCACAACTTTATTCGCGTTCATGATCAAGATGATCTCCCACAGCCAAGGACTCAGGATAATGCCAATCAACATAATTCTTTGCAGGAGGGGATTTTAGGAGGAGAAGTGACTGTGGTTGAGTCAAGGCGAGCAAGTAAAAAAAGAGATAGAATTGTCATAGAGATGTGGGAAGACTATCAAAAATATTTGGAAGAGAACTAGCTAATTTTCAAGTTCATATTGAATGAAGCAAGTACGCCTAGCCTTGTTGTTAATTGCCAAATAGGCTCCAGCAATGGCAGACTGGCGAGCAAAAAGAAAAATGGCCCTGACGGTCTCATCCTCAGATAGATCATCATCCTCCTCAATAAGCTTGATGGCAGCTTCTCGGCGAGCAGGAGATGTCATCGCTGCAGCAGAGGTCAAGGCACCAGCATCTGAACCAGAAGCTTGAGGCTCCAAGAATGCAGTCTGAAGAGACTTGAGGGCACTCGCCACAGAGAACATGGCCTCCATACCTGAGTTTCGGCCACGAAAACGCTTTTGAGTCGAGCTCTGAGGAGTCTCTGATGGAGCACATTTGCGTCCAACGACCTTCCTCTTGCCATGAGCAGGAGTGATCATAGAGTCCTAGAGACTGATTATATTGTCATAGCTAACCCTCAAATATCACATACCTCATCAGAAGTGATCCTCTCAATATCAGTCGACTCAGCTTGCATTGCTGGCTCATCGTCGGCAAGGCCAGGATTAGCAGAGGCAGGATTGAATTGTCCCTCACCGGTTGTGAATACGCGATGAATGAGTGAGTGAATCTTGTTGTAAAGAGAAAAGGGGGTTGTCTTCCACTTCTTGGCACTTGGGTGATTCTACCAGTCATGATAAATCAAGTGTGAGTTCACCAATATCATATAGAGAGAGTCCCTCCAAGTATGTCTTCCAAACATTCTCAGGTGCAGTGACAAGCTGGAGGCTTTTATCTCAGCCAAATCTGGATGCTTCACGAAGGCCACGAACCTTCTTGAAATTCTTTTTCAGCTGAACATAGTGATTACGCACCAATTCCACCAATTTTTCACAGCCTGCACAGACTTGACTGTTCCTCCACTGGTCTCCTCACTACCCTTGAGCGCTTGCACTGCTGCCAAATAGACTGTCTCCTTGAAGCCAGAGTCAGATTGAAGGCCGTTTTGCTTGGAAGCCAAGAGAGAGTCAATGAGGAGCCCATCAGCAGCGGGTGACCAAATAGTCTTGATTGGTGCCTTTTTCTTGGTTTTTTGGGGACCTTGGCTTTCCAAGAGAAGCTGAGGATTGTTATGATTCGATCACAACACATGGCGGAGACTTAGGCCACACTAGACCTTGCGAAAGACTAAGCTGAGTACTAAAACTTAATGACAGTGAAGTCACAAATGGATTAGACTGGGGTCTGTGATAAGTACAGGGCTACTTATATACTATTGAGAAGTGCGCACAGACCAACAGCCAAATAAGGAAATCACAAGGGGAAAGATAGATAAGGTAAATGGTACGATGATAAGAAAAGGTACCAGGCACGGATTAGGGTCTAGGCCATGACATCATTGCTGACTCATCTAAGTCTGGACCTTTGTCACGTGACCTGATTATGTAATAGTTTACGTAATGCTACAGGGACTACCGGAGCGGATAAAGATGAATCCGGCTTGACCCCTAAGTTGTAGACAAAGTCCAGAGTTCGAATACCATTGTAGGCAAAAGTTTGAAAAGTTTTTAAATACTATAACACTATCCCCTCTCTAGGAATCGCATTCCAGGCGATTTGGCAACTTGCGCTCAGGAACCTCTGTCAGATTTTCGTATTTTTGAAATAAGGCAGAGAAATTTCCCATGGTCATGTTGATTCGGCGTGGGGCGGACGGGTGCTTTTTGTGAAAAGCTTTGACAGCTTTGGGTGCATTTGACAAATGTGCTGCCTTTTCCCATGTACGGTCTGATATGTCCCAGCCTTTCCAATGAACCAGGTACTCTAACTGACCTTGTTTTACCTGAGACTTCACTACGTAATCCACCTCGTATTCCTCTTCTCCTTCTTGATTGACTATCACCGGATTCGGAAGACGGACCGGTTGCCCTTCCAACGGTTCTCGAGCCGGTTTGACTCGTTTGACATTAACCGTGGGATGGATATGCATGGAATTGGGCAAGTCAAGGGTGACTGCATTGGGAAGGACCTTCGTGATCTGATAAGGTCCGATCCAATTTTGCGTCATCTTTTTGGAAGAATAAGGGAGTTTGAGATTGTCTGTGGATAACATTACGAAATCTCCGATCTGATAATCTGGAGCTTCGGACCGATGCTTGTCTGCTTGCTCTTTCATCCGGTTCTGAGTTTTTTCTAACGCCTGCTCAACTTCTTTGTGTGCCTTTCCACATTTTTCTAAAAATGCACCAGCCGGAGATGAATCGCCTTCGAATCCCATGCGTGGGAAGTAGTTTTTTGTTATAGCGAAGGGAATCGTTCCAGTGGCAGTGGAAAGGGAGGAATTATGATGGAACTGTGCTATCTTCAACCAATCAGCCCATTCCGTTTGACGTTTAGCCATGTAAGCGCGGAGATACTGCTGAAGTTCTCTGTTCATACGCTCCGTTTGGCCATCAGGTTGGGGGTGATAGCGGTTGACAGCTTCTGTTCTATTCCTAGAAGGGTGCAAAGCTGCGAAGTAAACTCCGATGCAAATTGCGGTCCTCGATCTGAAACAATGGAAGAGGGAAGTCCGTGTCTACACCAAACATTGTCTCTAAATAGAATAGCTAATTCTTTCGAAGAAATTGTCTTTTTACAAGTAATAAACTCGACTTCTTTGGAGAAGCGATCTACAATAACACAAATAGTATCAAAGCCACGTGATTTAGGAAAACCTGTGGTAAAGTCTATAGATATATCCTTCCAAGGTTCTTTCGGAACCGGAAGGGGTATTAGTTTGCCAGCTTGTGCAGTTGACTTTCCCTTCGTGAGGGCGCACATTTGACAATGTTCTACGTAAGTTTTAACGTCCTTTGTGACACCAGGCCACGAAAAATAGCGAGTAACCAAATGTAAAGTACGTCCTTGACCACCATGGCCGCCAATAGGGGAATCATGAAGAATTGTAAGTAATTTAGTACATAAAGAAATAGGAACGAAAACTTTGTTTTTGTCATTTTTAAATACTATAGACCCCTCGTCAAAAACGAAGCCATCTAAAGTATCATTTTTTATTTTTTCTGATTCGTTTTGTATTTCGTCATAAATAGGTGAAGAAAGAGTAACCGTATTAATAAAAACAGAAGCAGGAAGTACAGTAATGTTTTTGTTATGGTCGAGGTCTGCTTCTCCGTGATCTTCTCGACGAGATAAAGCATTAGCCCTTCCATTTGTAGAACCCGGTTTATAACATCAGGAAAAATGATGTATGCCATATGTCACCATATGGCAATATTTGTTGCTATATGATGCTATTTGATGTTATTTGTGCACTATGGGCCATATGGCAAAAAGGAAAAAGTACCCAACTATAGTGCATCATATAGCATACAAATAGCACCAAATTGCATCATATAGCAGGGCCTGTAGACATGTAAAAGGCCTCAATCAATATAAGCTATATGTGCACAATGTGCACCAAATGGAAAAGTGAAAAAACAACTGGGGGCTTTTCCATATGGCGCCATTTTTCACTCTTTATGTCAAAATATCACACTTGAGTTAAAATACTTCAGGCTGAATTCGGTGCTAATATAATCCATGATGAAATGAAAAGTAAAACAATCAAAAGAATAAATCTAAACGACAGGGATATCAGCAGCAGAAATGGCAGTGTTAGCTGTAGTAGCGGGGATGGGGATGGGGATGGTGGTGGTGGCAGTAGCATTGGAGGTTTTGGCCTTGGTCTCCAGACTGGTGAAATCAAAGGAAAGACCTGACGATGACACTGGGTTCACTCTGTATCGTTAAAAATCAGCGATGTCTTGTCAAAAATCAGTGAGAACTTACCTGGTGTCCTCCTGGATCCTCTTTTGAACGCCTTCCAGATAGGTTGGGCACTTTGCCTCAA
This sequence comes from Chalciporus piperatus, assembly GCA_038093975.1. Classification (NCBI taxonomy): domain Eukaryota; kingdom Fungi; phylum Basidiomycota; class Agaricomycetes; order Boletales; family Boletaceae; genus Chalciporus; species Chalciporus piperatus. The sequence continues at coordinate 12,539 of JBBPTG010000379.1, read as the reverse complement.
ATTCTTGGAGCATCTTCATGTAGTGCTCCCATCTGAATATGGATAGTAAAATAAGCGTCGAAGCGTCGACTACAACTTGAAAAACAATATACCTTGGCCTGAAAACTGTGTCGTTGAACTCTTGAGGTGCCCCATTGATCAAGCCTACAAGGACGCATTCCACCTGTGAACTTGAATGTCAGTAATTGAAAATTAAGAGATACCAAACCTACCGCTGTAGCCACAAAAGCCAACTGAGCTATTGGGGCATTAAGGTATGGGTTGAACGGTGTGGTGCCCAGCCGGGTACCCTCACCCCGTGTTCCCCACCATTGATTGGTGATAAGCTGGGAAAATATAGGATGGGCCCACGGCCCATCCTCATTGCAGGTACGTTCCTGCTTTCAAATTTTTGATCAGTGATATAGTCAAGCGTGTGTTGGAAATACAACTGACCTTGATGTTGATCCCGCTGTGCAGCATCTTTCCCTTCTCCACCAACCATTTGATGGCAGAGGCCAGCAATTCCCCCTTGAGTCCACCAGGTAGTCCGTATGCAGCAGGGACTGCATAGCGTGCCTTCGCCACCAGCTCACCTCGAACCTGTGTAACTCCTCCCCAGGCCTGTACAGATTTTTAGTAGTACGGTAGTACATTGTCATTGAAAGGAATGGAACTTACATAGTCAATCAACCCTTTCTTGATCTGGAGGTCATCTTCCAGGGACTTGAGGAGAGAACCGATGGGCTTGTCATTTCTACCAGCTTCAATCAGAACATTCCAGCACATGTCGTCCTTCTGAATACCCAGAGGAAAGGAATTAGTCACTGATACATAGCGCCGCACTAAAGTGTGGCCTAGCTTCGCCAACCTGCTCGAGCGGGGAGTCCCAAATGACGACAATTTGACTTTTGCCTTTGCCCCTGGCCCTGGAGTAGAGACGGTGGGGTGGCATGGATGCTGGGCTTCCGCTCTTCCTCGTCCTTGGGCCCAAAAACAATCTAGAAAGTCCATAGCTTTTAGCATGATTTTCAAGACATAGAGAAACCATACCTCATTTGCGTCATCACCCTTCCCCTCCCTCTGCTCCTCATCCTGGTCTTGCCCCTCCACTTCATTCTCTTGTACTTGGGGACGGAGCTGTTCCTCGTCGGCCTGTTGACCTACCTCTCCCTCACTCCAAAGCGCGTCCAGCATTTGTGTGCTGATGTCACCTTGCCGACATTGCTTCTTTGAGGAGGAAGGCTGTTCTTCGTCTTCATCTTCGTCTTCATCTTCGTCTTCATCGTCATCTTCATCTTCATCTTCATCCCCATGTTCTCCGGTTTGCTCCTGCTCACGTGCGAGCAGCGCCGCCACTCTCTTGCGGCTCACTTGCCCATAGATGATTAGACATCAATGTTTGATACTTAGTTGAATAAATCTTACCTTGTTTTTCTGCCTCAAGAATGGCAGCGTCTGCCATCCTTTTCTTGGCCTCGAGTTCCTTGAGTGACATCAGGAAAACCCTCCCCTAGATAATTGTATAGAATAGTAGAACATTACTGAAAAACTGTGTTTTTTTCGAAAATATCATGTAATTTCTCATATTATCAGGTATTTCATGATATTTCATATAATTCATGATAATTATACTCAACTTTTCTGAAGGTATAAGTAGTCCAAAGGGTGGAAAACTGAGTGTAGCAAAAGTGTAGTAAGTGTAGTGAAAAGTGTAGCAAAGTGTAGAAAAAAGCGTACTAAAAGTGTAGTCAATGGTGTGGGAAAATGTGTAGTGATGGAGTGTAACTAAAGTGTACAAAAAAGCGTACTAAAAGTGTAGTTACAAATGTGGGAAAATGTGTAGTAATAGAGTGTAGCAAAAAAGCGTACTAAAAGTGTAGTCAATAGTGTGGGAAAGTCTATTAGGTTAGAGTGTAGCTAAAGTGTACAAAAAGCGTAGTAAATGTGTAGTTACAAGTGTGGGAAAGTCTATTAGATTAGAGTGTAGCTAAAGTGTACAAAAAAGCGTAGTGAATGTGTAGTCAATAGTGTGGGAAAGTCTATTAGGATAGAGTGTAGCTAAACTGTAGTAAAACTGTAGTCAAATGTGTAGGAAAGTGTAGCTAGATGGAGTGTAGCTAAACTGTAGCAAAAAAGCGTACTAAATCAGTAATCAAAAGTGTACCAAAGTATATTAGGATTGAGTGTAGGAAAAGTGTACAAAAAAGTGTACTAAGGGTAGTCAAGAGTGTAGCAAAGTAACTAGGTTTGACTGGAGCTAAGTGTACAAAAAAGCGTACAAAAGTGTAGTTAAAAGTGTGAAAGTGTTGTGATTGAGTGTACAAAAAAGCGTAGATAAGTGTAGCTTAATTTCCCTAATGGTTGGACTTGTCAAAAATCCGCACGGGAAGGTCACGTGACCGTGTTGAACTTGCCGCGTCAGCATTTTCGAGTCCTCATCACTACAACCAAACTACAACTACCACTACCCCACAACCCACCTCAACACAGCACGAAAACGCAGCCGGCGAGGGCTCAACAGCCCTGCCGGCTTCACCAGGTGAGTTCTCGCTCACCACCACCACCACTACTCACCTCAAGCATAGCCGCGCGGGCTCAAAGCTTGCCCCACCACCTTCAACCACCCAACTTCGACACGAAAAAACAGCCAGCGAGGGCTCAACAGCCCCGCCGGCTGTCACAGGTGAGTTTCTACTCACCCCACCACCACCACTGGCACCTCTCACCTCGAATACAGCCACTCGGGCTGTTTGCCCCACCACCACCACCACCTCCCACTCGAACTCGAACAATACGGCCGGCGTGGGCTCAACAGCCCCGCCGGCATGACAAGGTTCGTTTTTCCTCAACCCACCACCTCTCACCTCGTATAGTATGCCCCACCATCATCTCCCACCTCAACCTCGACACTCGACATCAAAACACGGCCGGCGAGGGCTCAACAGCCCCGTCGGCCTCACAAGGTAAGTTCCCACTCACCCCCACCACATCCACTCACCTCGAACACAGCCGGTCGGTCGTTCGAGCTCGCCGCCACCTCATGCCACCTCCTCACCAACACCTTTTCACGAGCCTCACTGGCTGGCTCGTGCATGCCTTGGGGCACCTTGTAGGTAACCTCATCCCCCCCATCATCTCTGATTCCTCTCTCATCACCATCAACAGCTGTACCTTGCTCCCTGGGTTTGTCCAGCACCACAAGTAAGCTCATTCTCCCACCATCTCTGCTCCCTCTCTCATCACCTCAACAGCTGTACCTTGCTTGATAGCAGTTGGTAGATGTAGTACATGATCTGTAGTAGATAGTGATCAATAAATTCATTTTCAACCATCATGATTATGTGTGATTTAATAGTAGTGAATGGCCAGTATTATCAGAATATAGTCTGCTAATATGAACACTATTATGACATTATATCTGCTAATTACAATGTCTTTCTGAAGATAATTGTATGGAAATATCAAGATTTTTCAGAAAATCCAGAGAATAACAAGGGGGGGCTACTTATGTTGATAAAATTGGAAGAAATATTAGAAATATGAAGAAATGTCAATAATAGTTGGTATTTGTGAGAATTACTTTGGAAATATCTACTATTCTATACAATTATCCAGGGGAGGGTTTTCCTGATGGATTTGGCCTCTGCCGCAGTCAGTCCAGGCACGCTGCTCTTTCTCGCTGCCTTGCTTTTGTTCTTGGAAACCTTGGGCGCAGGGGCAGCACGTTTGTTTGAGCGGGTGGAGGTGGGCATGTTGCTAAAACTTGGTTGAGCGTGAAAGAAAAGAACGGGAGAGCAGAAAAAAACTCATCTTGGGTAGAAATACGTGAACTCGCCAATCTGACGGTCAATCTGAAAATCATGCCGGTCCAGAATGTGGTGCTTCTCCATCAACCTTCTCTCTTTCAACCGCACTTTCCACGCTAAGCGTCAAGCGTCAAGCTTCCTCAGAGCTGAATAACATTACTTTTTTAGCAGTACCATATACAAAAGAGATTATATGAGATCATATGTACAGGCAACAAAAGCAAATAAAAGGGAAAATTTAGAAATATACGGTGAAGCTGGTAGGTCATTTGGAGTGGGGGGAGATGGGTGCTGGCCTGTCGTTCGGGCCGTGAATGCAACATTTGGGGGTGTTGGTGAGTCGTGAGTTGCTTGGGTCATGAATGAGTTGTTTGGGGTGGTGGTTAGTCGCTCGGGTTGTGAATGCATCGTTTGGGGTGTTGGTGAGTTGTTTGAAGCGGCAGGGAGTTGTTCGGGTCACGAACAAGTCCTTTGAGGTGTCGGTGGATCGTTTGGGGTGTTGGTGAGCTGCTGGGGTCACAAACAGCTGAAGGACGAGGGTGAGGGAGAACAAGTGTCGCGTTCTCGTTCGGTCCGAGTTGTCATTGTCGCTGTTTTCATTCGCGACGAACGAGAACGAGAGACGATGGGTGAGAACGGGAAATGAGGTGACACACGTGATCGCGTGTGTCGCGCCGTCTCGTCGTCGTCAGTCGAGGGTGAGGTGAGGGTGGACGACGATGAGGAGGAGTCGAGGATGAGGGTGAGGGTGAGAGGAAGAGAATGAGAACGAGACGAGAAACACCACAGCGCACGATCGCGCGCGCTGTGTTGTTTCTCGTCGTCGTCAGTGGAGGGTGAGGTGAGAGTGGACAAGGAGGAGGAGTCGAAACGACGCGACACACGCGATTGCGTGTGTCGCGCCGTCTCGTCGTCATCAGTCGAGGGTGGACAAGGAGGAGCAGGAGTTGAGGATGACGAGAACGAGACGAGAAACACCACAGCGCACCATCGCGCGCGCTGTGTTGTTTCTTCTCGTCGTCACACTGGTCGAGGGTGAGGTGAGGGTGGACGACGAGGAGTCGTCGTCGTGAGTTGCGTATCATTCGTCGTCGTCGTTTGGGTGGGATTTTCGTCAGTGCATAAGTGGTGATATTCGTTGACTCACCACGTACTCGTTTCGAGCCTCAACCTGCTCGATTCGCGTGTCCCGCCCCTCAACAACTCCATCTCCACCCTCATTGCGGCTTTGCGGCTGGGCGCGTTCTCGGGCGTGTTCTCCATTCCGTCGTGGTTCTTCGTTTTCTGTCGGCGCATTTCGGTGGTCTGTTGGCTTCGTCGACTCGTCTGTGTATGTGGGAAAGCACTGCGGTATACCGCAGCGCTTTCCCACAGCCTTAGATACTGTAACTCGGAGGTTAGTAAACTAAGTTAGTAACTTTGGACTTCACAAAAATCCGCCGCGAGCAGGTCACGTGACCGTGGTGAACTCGCCAGTCAGCCTTTTCGATTTGTTTCTCTAACTACCTTCTATCTCTAGTACACCAGCACCCTCAACACGTCAACAACGCCGGCGTGGGCTCAACAGCCCCGCCGGCATCACAATGTAAGTGAAAACTTACCCACCACACCATCCGCTCACCTCGTTCGCAGCCGCTCGGGCTGTTGGCCTCACCACCATCACCACCTCTCATCTCACCCACCCTCAACTGGAAAAACAAAGCCGGCGCGGGCTCAACCGCCCCCGCCGGCATCACGATGTGAGTGCCCACCGCCAGTTCACCCACCATCCCATCCACTCACCTCGTTAGCAGCCGCTTGGGGCTGTCTGCCCACCACCACCTCCCACCTCAGCCCCACTCAAACAACACAAGGCTGGCGTGGGCTCCTTGAACAGCCCCGCCAGCACCCAGAAGTGAGTGTTTGTGCACCCACCAACCCAGCCGCTCACATCAGCAACACTGCAAAAAGTCTGAAGTTACTGGATTGACTGGATCAGTTAAATCAGTAGTCCAGTGGCCCAGTAACCAGTAATTTCAGTAGTTTCAGTAGTTTCAGTAACCTAGTCACCCAGTCATCAAGTAGTTTCAGTAGTCTTAGTAACCCAGTGGCCTAGTGGCCCAGTCATCCAGTCATTTCAGTAGCTTCAGTAGCTCAGTCATTCAGTCATCCAGTAGTCTCAGTAGTCTCAGTCATCCAGCAGCCCAGTCATCCAGTCATCCAGTCATTTCAGTAGTCCCAGTAGCTCAGTCATCCAGTCATCCAGTCATTTCAGTGGTCTCATTAGTCCAGTGGCCAAGTGTTCCAGTTATCCAGTAGTTCCAGTAACCCAGCAGCCCAGTCATCAAGTCATCCAGTTACTTCAGTAGTCTCAGTAGCCCAGTCATTCAGTCATTCAGTCATCCAGTAGTTCCAGTAACCCAGCATCCCAGTCATCCAGTCATCCAGTAGTTCCAGTAACCCAGCAGCCCAGTCATCCAATCATCCAGTCACTTCAGTAGTCTCAGTAGCTCAGTAGCCCAGTGTTCCAGTCATCCAGTTATCTCAGTAGCCTAGTAGCCCAGTGCCCTAGTCATCCAGCAATCCAGTTGTCTCATTACTCCAGTCATGCAGTATTCCAGTATTCCAGTAATCTAGTCACTCAGTGGTTCAGTAATCCAGTCACTCCAGTCACCCCAGTCACATAAATCACATAAGTCACTCCAGTAATCCAGTCACCTCAGTAATCCAGTCACTCCAGTAATCCAGTCACTTCAGTCACACCAGTCATACCAGTTATCCAGCTACCCAGCCCTCAGCTCACCCAATCACTCCAGTACTACTCAGTCATCTAATAGAGTCATTCTAATTAGTGACATTTTATAATCATTCATAGGATGGATTATAGCTAAAGTCCACAAAAATGTGTACTAAAAGTGTAGTTAACAATGTGGGAAAGGGTATTAGGATTGAGTGTAGTGAAGTGTACAAAAAGCGTAGTAAAAGTGTAGTTACAAGTGTGGGAAAGTATAGCTAGATTGAGTGAGCAAAGTGTACAAAAAAGCGTAGTAAAAGTGTAGTCAAGAGTGTGGGAAAGTGTAGCTAGATTGAGTGTAGCAAAAGTGTACAAAAAAGCATAGTAAAAGTGTAGTGAAATGTGTGGGAAAGTGTGTAGTGATAGAGTGTAGCTAAAGTGGACAAAAAAGTGTACTAAAAGTGTAGTTACAAGTGTAGTGATTGAGTGTAGCAAAGTGTAACAAAAAAGCGTAGTAAAACTTGAATCAAATGTGTAGGAAAGTGTAGCTACATTTACTACGCTTTTTTGTACACTTTTGTTACACTGTAGTTACAAGTGTGGGAAAGTGTATTAGGTTAGAGTGTAGCAAAAGTGTACAAAAAAGCGCAGTAAGTGTGTAGTTACAAGTGTAGCAAAGTATGTGGAGATCAAACCTATTGAAAGTGTACAAAAAAGCATACACAAGTGTACAAAAATATGGTAGCTATCTAGTGTAGGAGATCCTAATAAAGTGTAGCCACATTTCCCTAATGCTCGGACTTGACACAAAATCCGCGCGAAAAAGTCACGTGACCATGTTGAATTTGCCGCGCCACCTCTTCGACTCTCTCTCACCACTACACCACACCTCAACAACAACAAAATGGCCGGCGAGGGCTCAAAAGCCCCGTCGGCATCGCCAGGTGAGTGAAAACTCGCTCACCACCATATCCGCTCACCTCGCAAACAGCCTGCTGCCACCTACCACCTCACTCTCGACACGAAAACGATGAAAACGCGAAAACGCGGCCGGCGTGGGCTCAACAGCCCCGCCGGCTTCACGAGGTGAGTGATAAGCCACCTGCTCACCCCGCAAACAGCCGCTTGCACTGCTCGGCCCACTACCACCTACCACACCACTCTCGACACGAAAACGACGAAAACGCGAAAACGCGGCCGGTGTGGGCTCAACAGCCCCGCCGGCTTCACGAGGTGAGTGAGAACTCGCTCACCACCACATCCGCTCACCCCGTAAACAGCCGCTCGCACTGCGCGGCCCACTACCACCTACCACACCACTCCCGACACGAAAACGCGAAAACGCGGCCGGCGTGGGCTCAACAGCCCCGCCGGCTTCACGAGGTGAGTGATAAGCCACCTGCTCACCCCACAAACAGCTGCTCGCACTGCTCGGCCCGCTACCACCACTTCTCACCACCTCAAGCTCAAACAACGAAGCCGGCACGGGCTCAACAGCCCCGCTGGCTTCAAAGGTTCGTGTTTATTTGTTGACTAACACACCTACTCACCTCGTACATAGCTGCTCGTGTTGCATGGCACTTCATTAACTTGTAACTATTGTACCACAATACATGTAATAGTTAGACATAATATATTTCGCATTTTCTGAACTGTCATAAGGGGTGAATTAATCATAAGATATAGTGAACTAGTAATTGGGACTGGGTGACTGGATTACTGGGTGACTGGATTACTGAGGTGACTGGGTGACTGGATTACTGGGTTACTGAGGTGACTGGGAGTGACTGGTGACTGGGTTACTGGTGTCACTTGTGTGACTGGAGTGACTGGAGTGACTAGATTACTGGATCACTGAGTGACTGGATTACTGAGACTACTGGATTACTGGACCACTGAGTGACTAGATTACTGGAATACTGGAATACTGGATGGCTGGAGTAATGAGACAACTGGATTGCTGGATAACTAGGGCACTGGGCTACTAGGCTGCTGAGATGACTACATGACTGGGACACTGGGCTACTAGGCTACTGAGATAACTGGATGACTGGAACACTGGGCTACTGGGCTACTGAGACTACTGAAGTGACTGGGCTAATGAACCAATGAGATTACTGAAATGACTGGCTGACTGGATGACTGGGCAACTGAGCAACTGGCGTACTGGTTTAACTGATCCAGTCATTCCAGTAACTTCAGACTTTTTGCAGTGTTGCTGATGCACCTCTAACACAGCTGCTTGGGCTGTTCACCCCACCACCACCTCCCACCTTGACGCCAAAAAACAGCCCCGCTGGCCTCACACTGGCAAGGTGAGTGTCTACTCACCAACCAACCCACTGACCATTGACTTGGACATATCACCTCAGCCCCATCCCCACCACATTGTAGTAATAGATTAGTATACAACATGTAGTAGATAGACTTCCCAATACAAGTGATTTTTTCCTATCTATCTTTGACCGGTGTGAAGCGAAATCAAAAAAGGGCAGTAAATCACTGCAGAATTAGTACTGTCTATATAGTATTATAAAAGCTATTATAGAGCTCAATAGCTGTTGATTCTATTGGAGTCTATAGAGTATTATAAAAGCTATGAGAGTTTTGGGGGGCGCTATAGAGTGCTCCATAGAGGGGACTTGTCACTTTTTCCTATAAGCAATATAAATGCAATTATAGTACTCTATAGAACTATTATAGCTATGAGAGTAAAGTTGGTTTTTCCTGATGTACCTTGGTCGAGCACTGGGTCAGATTCCGCAAACCATACCGAACCGGAGCTATTCAAGCCGAAGAGTGAGACATCAAGACGACCCATCCGACTCCTCAGAATCCAGCGATGATAGTAGCGACTCGGAAGAGTCTACCACTACCTCTAGCGAGGATAGTTCATCATTGGAATCATCGAGCTCGTCTAGCTCTTCAAGCGACTATCGTCGTAGGAGGGGACATCGATCTGATAAACGGCGTAAGCACAACGGTTCAGGGCATCGGAAACAGGCCCATCGCAAAAAAATCGACTGCTGCAGGCTATGGGAAGTTGAAGCCCATTCCGCCCAACAAGTACAATGGCGCGCCTGATTCACGAGCGTTTCACCGCTTCGTGACAGAGGGGACTGCCTATGTCAAGACTGGGCAAGTTAGAAAGCGGGACCAGGTCTTCGTCTTGTCTCATTCATTGTCCGACAAAGCGCACGAATTCTATATCCAGGAAGTAGCTGGAAATCCATATACCTGGCGTCTGAAGGACTTCTTCCTTCAGATGTTTAATCATTGCTTTCCAATTGATTTCAGAACTAAGCAGCGCGAAACGCTGCGACGTACCTTTCAGAACGAGCGAACAGTTCGCGAATATGTCTCCCACCTCACTGAGCTGTGGAACCTGATCGGTGATGTTAACGAGCGCGACCAAGTAATGAAACTTTGGTTTGGATTCGCGACCTATATCCAGAGCGAGTTGTGGAAGGACAGACTTAACCCAGAGAAATCTACTTTGCGTGAGGTAATAGCTGCTGCCGAAGTAATCAAGATCGCTCACTCAGTAGCGTCTGGCCGAGGCGAACGCAGGGAGAAGCTGAGGAATCGCCAAGGGGGAAAATCCGCCTTAGCTGGACCTGCCACGCCTACTACGGCTCCTCCTAACAGAGAGTCAGTCAACCATAATGCACGTGCTCCACAGCGGGGGCAACGCTCCGTGCGAGGAGGGTTTAGGGGATGTCGGAATGACGGCCGACCGAGCGGCGCGAGTCATACGTGAGGAGCAAAACCTGGGACTCGAGTTAGTGATCAGTTCGCATTAAGCAAGGAAGAGCACGACCGACGAGTGGCCGAACGCCTGTGCTTCAAGTGTGCGGAGCCAGGACACCTTTCCAACGCTTGTCCTAAAGGGAGGACTGTGACAGGGGGATTGAGCTCACGGCCTCCTGGAGTAACGGCCTTCAGCGTATCGGTTGGGGACAATACCGCTGCGCTTGAAGCGTTAGCAGCTGCTACCGAGTCAATTGATACCCTCATCAGCAACACTGCAAAAAGTCTGAAGTTACTGGAATGACTGGATCAGTTAAATCAGTAGTCCAGTGGCCCAGTAACAAGTAGTTTCAGTAGTTTCAGTAGTTTCAGTAACCTAGTCACCCAGTCATCAAGTAGTTTCAGTAGTCTTAGTAACCCAGTGGCCTAGTGGCCCAGTCATCCAGTCATTTCAGTAGCTTCAGTAGCTCAGTCATTCAGTCATCCAGTAGTCTCAGTAGTCTCAGTCATCCAGCAGCCCAGTCATCCAGTCATCCAGTCATTTCAGTAGTCTCAGTAGCTCAGTCATCCAGTCATTCAGTCATTTCAGTGGTCTCATTAGTCCAGTGGCCAAGTGTTCCAGTTATCCAGTAGTTCCAGTAACCCAGCAGCCCAGTCATCAAGTTATCCAGTTACTTCAGTCAGCAGCCCAGTCATCAAGTTATCCAGTTACTTCAGTAGTCTCAGTAGCCCAGTCATTCAGTCATTCAGTCATCCAGTAGTTCCAGTAACCCAGCATCCCAGTCATCCAGTCATCCAGTAGTTCCAGTAACCCAGCAGCCCAGTCATCCAATCATCCAGTCACTTCAGTAGTCTCAGTAGCTCAGTAGCCCAGTGTTCCAGTCATCCAGTTATCTCAGTAGCCTAGTAGCCCAGTACCCTAGTCATCCAGCAATCCAGTTGTCTCATTACTCCAGTCATCCAGTATTCCAGTATTCCAGTAATCTAGTCACTCAGTGGTTCAGAAATCCAGTCACTCCAGTCACCCCAGTCACATAAATCACATAAGTCACTCCAGTAATCCAGTCACTCCAGTTAATCCAGTCACTTCAGTCACTCCAGTCACTCCAGTCACACAAGTCACTCCAGTAATCCAGTCACCTTGTGGTCCAGTAATCCAGTCACTTCAGTCACACCAGTCATACCAGTTATCCAGTTACCCAGCCCTCAGCTCACCCAATCACTCCAGTACTACTCAGTCATCTAATAGAGTCATTCTAATTAGTGACATTTTATAATCATTCATAGGATGGATTATAGCTAAAGTCCACAAAAATGTGTACTAAAAGTGTAGTTAACAATGTGGGAAAGGGTATTAGGATTGAGTGTAGTGAAGTGTACAAAAAAAGCGTAGTAAAAGTGTAGTCCAAGTGTGGGAAAGTGTAGCTAGATTGAGTGTAGCTAAAGTGTACAAAAAAGCGTAGTAAAAGTGTAGTCAAGAGTGTGGGAAAGTATAGCTAGATTGAGTGTAGCAAAAGTGTACAAAAAAGCGTAGTAAAAGTGTAGTGAAATGTGTGGGAAAGTGTGTAGTGATAGAGTGTAGCTAAAATGTACAAAAAAGCGTACTAAAAGTGTAGTTACAAGTGTAGTGATTGAGTGTAGCAAAGTGTAACAAAAAAGCGTAGTAAAACTTGAATCAAATGTGTAGGAAAGTGTAGCTAGATTGAGTGTAACAAAAGTGTACAAAAAAGCGTAGTAAATGTGTAGTTACAAGTGTGGGAAAGTGTATTAGGTTAGAGTGTAGCAAAAGTGTACAAAAAAGCGCAGTAAGTGTGTAGTTAAAAGTGTAGCAAAGTATGTGGAGATCAAACCTATTGAAAGTGTACAAAAAGGCATACACAAGTGTACAAAAAATATGGTAGCTATCTAGTGTAGGAGATCCTAATAAAGTGTAGCTACATTTCCCTAATGCTCGGACTTGACAAAAAATCCGCGCGAAAAAGTCACGTGACCAAGTTGAACTTGCAGCGCCACTTCTTCGAGTCTGTCTCACACCACTACACCACACCTCAACAACAACAGCAACATGGCCGGCGAGGGCTCAACAGCCCTGCCGGCAATGCAAAGTGAGTTTCTACTCACTCACTGACCCACCCACTCATCTCACCAACAGCCACTCGAGTCTCCCCCACCACCACCACCACCTCCGAGTCACCTTAACACCAACTCGAACAACACGGCCGGCGAGGGCTCAACAGCCCCGCCGGCCTTACTAGGTGAGTTTCCACTCCCCCACCACCACATCCACT
>JBBPTG010000378.1:0-18512 GCA_038093975.1 Chalciporus piperatus | reverse complement strand
AGGAAGTGGTGAGTATGGATTTGCACACTTCCTGCAGGATTGTTAACAGCCAAACAATAGGCTGTAGTGAATCGGTTGATGGCATACAAATCAATCGCTCACAACGATCTGCCACACATCCCTCTGTTGGATCGGGTCATCTTGCTGATTATTGTGAGAGATTTAGAGGATGGCCAGCTCCGCCAGGAAATTTCAATGACACCTGGGAGCCAATTGCATATAATGCAACAAACATCGCTGAGGTGCGGCCGAGCATTGTCGGCCATGGATTTGCAGCACAAGTGGTGGTTAGAAGGCAGCAACGGCTTGCCTGCTGACTATCGTCGGCAGGAGTTCGGAGACTTCATCGGGCCGGCAGAGGCTTTCTTCGGGGTGAGTTACCAGAAGTATCTTGGGTTAGCACGATGGGTACTCAAAATCTGGAATAGGGACCGCTCGCCCTTGCTCAGAATGCTGATAATAGCTCTGGGCTTCAGGGCGACATCGACGAGATGCAACAGAGCTTGCATGGGCAATTCGTGGAGGCAGCCATGACTTTACGAGAAATGAATAGGAGCTTGGTGCTGACATGGAACAGGGCGAGAGGGTTGATAATGCTCACCCAATGGATTCGTGAGCAGGAGGGTAGAACCCATGCAGAAGAGTCTGGGGATAGGTAGAATATTCTACATATGCCAGCCGAAGGACTTGTACTCCAGCCGAAATTCGTATCACAGTGAGCAAATGCAGCCGGCCCTGACAAACACTCAACATTGAGTAAACCTAATATTACAGTACATTGTAGTCGAAATGCACGATGAGAATGAAACATAATCATGAGCATGTATCTAAGAAGCATAACAAAGTATTCTGCAAAGATTGTGAGCCGATGAAGAGGAGAAGTAACTAGCTGACTCACAATGGTTCCTCGGCCGCTTTCTCAAGCTGGTGGGCAGGGTCTGTGTAGGGGTGGACATACTACATGGCAGACCCTCAGCAAGGCACCGATGACAAGGCCGAGCCAATGAGCCTCCATTGCACAAGAGCTCGTCGGCTGCCTCACACTGTTCGCATAGCTCTCCACCTCGAACCTCCACCCCCAATACAGCCTCAAGGCCCCTAGGCGGCAGCCATAGGTTCGATGGTCCAGCGAGAGGGAGATCAACAGGTGACCGAAGAATCGGCCGAGGGGTTGATGGGCCCATGGGAGCAGGGGGGGCCGGTGGGTTGGCAGCAGAGGCCAACCCTGAGACGCGTGACGCAACTATGTCCAGTGAGTCGCGGATGGCGTCCAAGACAGGTGGGGAAAATGGGGAGGCACTGGGAGACATAATGCCTGCAGTCAGCTAGAGGATGATCAGTCGAATGATAGACGATCTGAAGAACAGCTTTGTACCGCTGCCTGCAAAACCATGTGTGCCCAGGTGCGACGATGGGCGAGATCGTCGATCTCCCTGAGCTGTGGGCGAGCAAGATATTCGAGAGCATTTCGGCTGCTAGAGGGGTCCATGGCGACGTTAGATATAGATTCAGAGGATTGGAAGGCGATCTGAATCATCAGTCGGCCGTCAGGATTGGCCAATGGGGCTGGCTGGGCGAGGGTGAGTCTGGACCTCGGGAATCAATTAGGGTCTTTGATTGATTGATCAGAGCTTCTTAGTGATTCCGGAGTATGCCTAGTGGCTTGCTTTGGATCAGCCCATGCCTACTCAAGGACAAGGTTTGCATGACCCTGTTCCTACATATTTACAATCAATGCATCGGCCAGTGACACTGATTGCATCGGCCCATTCCTACACATTGACGCTGATTGCATCGGCCCATCCCTACCTAGTGACAATAGGTATATCGGCCCATTCCTACGCATTGAGGCTCAATGCATCGGCCCATTCCTACACATTGACACTGATTGCATAGGCCCATCCCTACACATTGACACTGATTGCATCGGCCCATTCCTACACATTGAGGCTCAACCCATCGGCCCATCCCTACACATTGACACTCAATCTATCGGCCATGCCTGCTGTAGGAGACACGATTCAGTGGCCAATGCCCACCCCTAAACATTTCCTGCATCGGCCGCTCCCTACACATGGAGGGTTTACACATCGGCCCATCCCTATTCTCTATGGGCCGAACCCTGATGCAGGCAGGACTGGGTAATTAGCACCAGTCGGCCAGGTCCTACCTCAGGGAACCTTTGTGTTGGCCATTCCCACTGCCAGGGCAAAATGGTACATTGGCTGATCCCTACTCTACGTGTACATTCTATTACTAGCCGATCCCTAACCTAGGTGACCATACACCAGCGGCCAATCGTTAGCCGGCCAGTAGAGCACGGCCTAATTGGTGATCAGCTGGCCCTGGATCAGGGTACAAATGGACTACGCTATGTGCGATCCGACGCAGTACGTCGTGACGCTGGGAAACACCAACGCCAACGTCAACACGATACCGCATCTCCAAGCCGGCGCATTTCTGATCGGCAATCACGCGGACGAACTGACACTCTGGCTTCCTCTCCTCGCCACGATCGAGAACGCATCGGGCTATCTCTCCATCCCATGTTGCGCATGGTCCTTTGACGAACGCTTCGCGCGTTCCTCGACAGCAAAGTTCACAGGCTCGACCTCGGATTCATGCTCGATCGTCGTCGACGACTTTGTGGACGGCTTGAATTTGGCTGGTGGTGGAGAGAGCACCATGGCCATGGAAGACGTGTTAAATAGTCGTCGGAACGTAAGTTGCAGCACTGCTTGGTGGCGGTGTGCTAGCGTGGGGCCAGGGTAGAGGCCCACCATGGTGACAGGGAGATGGGTGGGCTGGACATCGTTGTGGATAATGAGCAGGGGGTTATATGTTGATCAGGCAGCAGGCGTTACTTTGCATTTGGGAACTTGATTCTAAAAACAAACGAAAAGAAAAGCAACCCGGCGTCTCCAGAGAATCTCCAAAAGCAAACTCGGCAATTTCCGGTTAATTTCAGAGACTCTCTGGAGACGCTCCCCCAGCAACTTAGAACTTCTGACAAGACGTCAAGCTTCAAGGATACTCCTGATCCCACCCTACATGGGCCGCAACGTTATACACAAATTTATCGCCGTTTGCGCCTTAACACTTCCTCTGTGCCTCATTATTATATTAATGAGTGGTCGCTTCAGATGTGGAACGGAAGCTTGCAGTCGTTCTTTCGACAGCAGTCGAAGCGTCTCTCTGCACCGCTTGAGCTGTATCCACTACCAAGTGTATGCCAACCGGCCCCGGGAAAAGCGTAGCTTACTCCAACCCTCCCTTGCAACAAGTTTTTCTCCCTGCAAGAAAGCACGCTGGGAGACTGAGGACGCCCCTACAGTTCAGCCCAAGGAGAACGAGACGAGCCCTAATGCACCTTCTGGCAGCATGGCAAACCAGCCAACTGATATCCAGGAGCCCCATCCGAGTCCAAATCCCATTCCAATTCAGAATGTCACCTCCGAGTCCAGTAGTATGGCCATTTCACTGTCGAGCACCGACTCAGAGCAGAACAGAGCGGCCAAGTTGAATTCACAAGACCACACCAATCCGAACGACACTGCAGCTACATCAGATTCCAGCCGTCCTATTCGGTCTCGCCGTTTACCTGCTCGCTTCAGGGATGTCTTGCCAGAACCACCTCTCCCTATACTCCTAGAACCTTCTCCTGGGCCTGCTCCTATCATCCCTCGTGTCATATTGCATGTATTCGACTCTTTTCGGTCAGCATTCAATATCTTTGGCATTGCTCGAGAGTATCGTCATCGTCCATCATACGATCCTGACTCCTTTCTGTCGCTCAACGAGCTGTCAACTGCCAACTCGCATTCTACTAGCAGTCACAGTTCTTCCGATGCCATTTCTGGACCTCCGCCCCCACCATGGCCATGGAAATCAATGTCTGTTTGGAGGTTGATGAATTGGATGCTATCAGGAAGCAAACTGAAGTCAGCAGCGGAAGTAACTCGGCTCGCCAGCACTGTCATCACGACAGAAGACTTCTGTCCTGAAGATCTGCTAGGGTTCAATGCCAATACCGAGATGAAGCGCTTTGACGCATCGGAGAAGGATCTTGACCCTAACCATCACTTTCGCAAGGATGGCTGGACAGAAACACCCATCACGATCTCGGTGCCAACTCGCGAACAAAACCCTGCCGGAAATGGCCAGGAGTTCACCATCCCTGGATTCTTTCATCGTAACCTAACTGCTGTGATGCAGGCCGTTTTCTCGGACACCTCGTCAAAGTGGTTTCACTTGACTCCGTTCAAACGGATCTGGAAATCTCCGGCCAGTGGTAACGAGCAACGCATCTATGACGAGCTCTATACTTCAGATGCATGGATCAAAGCACATGACGAGCTGCAGAAACAGAGACGTACAGACGGATGCACCCTTGAGCGAGTAATAGCAGGGATGATGCTGTCGTCAGATGCAACCCATCTTGCTCAGTTCGGTCATGCTTCAGCATGGCCGGTCTACTTGTTCTTCGGGAACCTATCAAAGTACATACGAGCATGCCCGAACACAACAGGTGCATGCCACCTTGTGGCATTTATTCCGAAGGTACTTTTAAGTTGTTTCATGATGTATCTTCAAATTGTCTCACCGACATTGCAGCTCCCACAATCAATCAACAATTTTATTTCTCAATTCACGAACAAGAAGAATAAGTCTGACATCCTCGTGCATTGCAAGCGGGAATTAATTCACGCAATCTGGAAGATCTTATTGGACGAGGAGTTTGTAGAGGCCTACAAGAATGGAGTTGTTGTTAAATGCCACGACGGTATGTACCGCCGTGTATTTCCTCGTCTCTTTACATACTCGGCAGACTATCCTGAGAAGTATTTCTGTTATTTCATTGTGTAGCCAACTTCTCTAATGTCGCTTTGCAGAGTGCTTCTAGCCACAATCCGCGACAAGGGTAACTGTCCCTGTCCCAGCTGTCTCGTTCCAAAAAGCGAGTTCCACCGCCTTGGTTTATTGTCCAATTTCACTGCGAGAATTGCCAAGATCCGTCAATACTTTCATGATCAGATCAGTGCCGCACGCAACGCAATCTATAAACTTGGGGCTCCTATCAAAGGTGCATTGCCAGAACAACGCCTGAAAGCCCTTTCTCTGGTACCTACCTTCGTAAGCGACTGGCTGCGCATTCAGAATTTCAAGTGGTTGACATGTCTTCCCAGAACTCCTTCGCTGATATACTGGGTCCTCTGGGATGCAACATATTCACGATCTTGACCGTCGACCTCTTGCATGAAGTTGAACTTGGGGTTTTCAAGTCAGTGTTTAAACATCTCTTGCGTTTGCTGTATTCTATCGACCGCGATGCCATCAACGTTCTCAATGTTCGGTACGTCATTGTCAATATTGTTACAAATGTCTGGCTGACATCTTGGTCATGGTAGCTTCCATCAAATCCCCTCGTTTGGGCTAGGATCAATTCGGCGCTTTCCTCCTGACGTTTCAGAAATGCAACAGCGCGCCGCTTGGCATTTTGAAAATGTGCTGCAGGTAGGTCATTGCTGTCCATGAGCTGGTTCAAGCGAGGAGAACTCACGTAGTGACTTTAGTGTGCGATCCCTGTCTTCGAGGGTCTCTTTCCTCGTGAACACGATGATGTTGTGCGCATCTTGTTGTTCCGCCTTGCTCAGTGGCACGCCCTCGCGAAGCTTCGAATGCATACAGAGCAATCTGTCGAGTTCCTCGAGCAAGCGACCAGACTCCTTGGGCAGCAGTTACGCAAGTTCCAAGAGTATACTTGCTCATCTTTCAAGACTACCGAACTACCCTCAGAAACTGCAGCACGATGGAGACGAACGGAATCGAAACTGAAGGCCCAAACAGACAATACTACATCGAAGGCTTCCCGAGCTCAGGCTACTGGTACGGGCGGTGCTGCACGACCGAAAACGTTCAATCTATCGACATACAAGATACACGCTCTTGGTCACTACCCGAATACAATTCGTTCGCTGGGAACAACAGATTCATACACCACTCACTGGATCGTAAGCTCCGAGTGGTATTGAAAAGTATGCGTGATCTCAATGTATTTCTTGCAGGGAGAACTCGCTCATAGGCAGTTGAAGAGGTTCTACCAGTGCACCAATAAGCAGGACCCTACGAGCCAACTCTCAAAGCAAGAGAGACGCCTGACTCGCGCACGCCGTGAGGTAGATCCTGACGGAATATACTTCCAGGAAGCAGGGCCCGAGGACAGTGGACCATCGACTCTATCGGAGCGTTACCACCTGGCATCTGATTCCCGTCAGACTGTTAACTTAGCTGCGTTTCTGGGCGAACACTCTGGTGATCCAGCAATTAAAGTGAGTTTCTTCCAAGCCATACACGATCAGTTCCTTGATTACCAGCCTTCTCAGGAGTTCATTCCGAAGCTCAAAGACCACCTCCTCACTCGTCTACGAAACCTAGAATATGATGGTGACGAATGCATCTTCACCCCAGACGAGCGACATTCAATTCATTTTGTCGATGGTCTCAACCGTATACCCATGCCCAGACGCCTGCAAATTAACTTCACTACTTATGACATTCGACGCGCCTACGATACACTTCGCCCTGGTCATGGTGGTGTGGTTATGCTGCACTCCTGCGAGGAAGGCTCCGATACCCACCCGTTCTGGTATGCCCAGGTGTTGGCTGCTTTTGTGTTCCGTGTCCACCACAACGGACGCGAGCACACTAAGGATGTACTTTGGATTCGTTGGTTGGGAGTGGTGCCCGGCTACCACTGGAGTATTCAAAAGGCCCGGCTCCCAAAGATAGGCTTCGTTCCAGACTCGCCTGGAGCGTTTGGTTTCGTCGATCCATCACTTGTGGTTCGAGCATGCCATCTTATACCAGTGTTCGCGGAGGGCCGGACAGACTCGCTTCTTCGCCGTGGTCCATCGCTCGGACGTGCGAACGATGACATCAATGATTGGGTTGCATACTACGTCAACATGTAAGTAGCTTCCAATGAAGGAACTACTGCTCATCTTAAAGAATCTAGATTTGCGGACCGTGACATGTATGCAAGGTTCACGCGGGTTGGAGTTGGGCACGAGGTTCAGAATCCAGTGTTGAGACCAACAAACGAGCCAGCGGAGGAGGTCGATGTTGAAGAAGAGTCTCTGAACAATCGAGACGATCGCTCGGATAGCATAGGACATGGGCCGGAAGAGGAGGAAGGAGAGCCTCTGACGTATAGTGGCGATACTGAAAGCGACAACGATGATGAAGGTGATGAAGAAAACAACAACGGAGGGGATTCAGACAGTAGTCTGGAGGAAGACGAAGAGGTTGAAGAGGCCTCTGATGGTGATGGCAGCGATGCAGACGACTTCTCGTTCTAAAGGGACTCGAATACGATCACTAGTTAGTCACTGTGTAGCATTATAGGCCCTGCAGGAGATACTTCATGTGGAACCGAGCCACAAGTTGACGCGTCGGGCAAACAGGGAGTGGCCACTAGCCATGGCCCATGAGAAGCTTAGCTCATTTGGATGCTCCTGCGGCAAGCCGTGCAAGAGTTTGTAGATCCATCATCAGATGCAAATGGCCTCCCAAAGGCCGAAATAATTCGATTTCGTTCGCACCCACATGCCATCTGCCATGCCATAGGTAAAGGCTTGCAAAGGTTTATACTCGCTAGAGAAAAGGATAGTGAATGACTAATCTCCGAGCTTTTGGTACGAGAAATGCAATTGGATTATAATGGATTGGCAACTTACATCATTTAGGGGCGATCGTCCCGCGCTTCATGTTGTTACTCGAGTGATCTACTGTAGTGTATTCACATGTACTGCACGGGCCACCCATGTATTTTTGGGACCAACTAACCTTCGAAATATTGGCATAGCACGGACCGTAGGTACACGTGATGTACTGGACCCCCAAGATCCTCCGATTGTGACACATTGCGACTCGGATGCGATGTGCATATGTACTAGCACTTGGGATTAGGGGCACAGGTTTCTTTTTCTTAAGGATCTCCTTCTCATTACACTGGACTTCGAGTTGAGGTTTCCAACAGGGAACCCTCACAAGGATAGGTCGGTCGGGGAGAGAACTTTGTGAGTGTCTGGTGTATCCTGTAGACTGTCCGTCATACAATAATGGGAACGGGATCTCAGAGGCTGAGCGCTGATGGTCTATCCGTATTAAAAATCATGACGATGGCGTTGGTACAGGAGGAACACCCATAATCATGAACCTGATTCGTCGTATCCAGTGCGAGATACTGTGGATGATACCACCGAACAGACTCTCCCCCGTCTTCATAACAGCACGCGAACGTAACATCCGTGTTTGGAGGCCAGCTCGAATCACTTGAAACCAATCCGTAACCTGTTGCATCGTTGGACGCTTCGACGGATCTTCCTGCACCATATCAGTGATGAGAGGCCGCATAAAGTCAAGTCCCTTCGTGGTCAGGAAGAGTTGATTAGCGAAGTCACACAAGCGCCTGTATGTGTACCTCGAGGAGATCCTTCCTAATCATATTCCCGATGTAGAAGACATCGGTAGGGAACGGATCACAGGCTTCGTCGGATATCAAGAACTCTGGAACTTCCTTATCTCCCCCCACAATCGGTAGTTCTCTGGGTTCTAACACCGAGGGGTCGTAGCGACGTGATAACCCGAAATCGATGAACATATATCTTGGGCGACCTTCAGTCCGGGTTTTGAATCGTGCACGACCCGTGTGGTCTCGTTTCTTCACTGGGTCGACAGGGTGGAATGCATCCAGGTAAAAGTTCGTTGGGTCTACCATCACGTTGAAAGACGTGCAATCTCTGTTAAGCAAACTGAGGATAAGTAACAACGCGCTTCCGCCAAATAACACGCACCGATGGGCAACACGATGTTTATGCATGAATAGAAGACCCTATGAAAATTTAGCAACTGACGGTGATGAAGAAAACGTGCTCACATCGAATAATTGTCGAAAACATTCCACAGCTTCTCCGATTGTATCAAATGGAGGTTCAATGTAGTGTGATAGGAGTGGCATAACAATGATGTTGATCTCCTCGTCTGCAGGAACACGGAGTACTTCGTAAATTGGGACGCATTAGTTGTCACTCGAGCCAACGAGTGGCTCGGAGGAGAATAATTGAGCAATCTCGACTTCAAACGGATAGACAGATTTGTTGACCCGTTTCAGCAGAACATGAGCCCCGTCTGCGAGACGTGTAGCATCGAGTAGTCGGGTTGGATACTATACTTTCGGTGAATCGAGCGATGGCGGCCCAGAGTTACAGAAAGCTTACCATGGCTGGACGGCCATCCTCACACATCCATCTACTGTTCTTTGTTCCAATCCAGGAAGGACTCC
This sequence comes from Chalciporus piperatus, assembly GCA_038093975.1. NCBI lineage: Eukaryota > Fungi > Basidiomycota > Agaricomycetes > Boletales > Boletaceae > Chalciporus > Chalciporus piperatus. Next base: position 9,169 of record JBBPTG010000378.1, on the reverse strand, counting down.
AACCTGGCGAATACCGCGATCGTAGAAGATATCCACGCTCCTTGAACCATTCATAACGATGGTACCACCACGCTTCAGCAGGGGAAAGGTCGGGGCCGGGAACCTCACCGGGCTCTTGGGGCTCAGGCCGACTCCTCCCTTGTTCTGTGTCTTGGCCTGAACCTCTCTCCATGCTCTGGTTGGTCGTGTTGAAGTAAACACACCTAAATATAGAGAGGTGGAGTTAAAGGGAGTTAAGTTGAGCAAGCGCGAGTACTAAAACCCCAAATCGTCGCTCAGGCTCAGACCCTGAGTCGCAGGTGATTGTTCTTCCAATTTCATACGGGCGGCGTTGAGTTCATGGATGCGTTGGCGGTTTCTGCGATTGGGAATAGTTAGACCGATTAATTGACAATGTGACCCCGCGCTTTCACTTTGAAGAAACGCGGCCGCATGGCTCTGGCCTGCACACGTACCGACAGCGGCTGTAATGTCTATTGGAGTTTATGCCACTGGTAAGCTTACCGTACTCAAGTCGTAGAGCTGTGCTAGTCCGAGCATACCATGTCAGTCAAGGGGGCGATGAGGGAAGTCATTGGCACAACGGTACTTATTGCTGAAAATAAAATGTGAGTTGCCCATAGGTTTTTGGGGTCAAAATCTGACACTTGATGAGAATGGGAAATACTATCTGCCACGGATCTAGTACGCGGCTCATTTAATGTTTAATTTACTTCCCCAGAATCTATACAGTGCATCCAGGAGTCGAAGGAGCGCTGAAGCGCTGAAGGACGAGGATGGGTCTATCAGCCCGGGTGGACCCTGGACTCGGAGCTAATAGTAATACGGTAATGGCGGGTTTAGGTATGTTTACCACAGATGATGTTCTGTCAACATGCCATTGCCAACCATGGCTGGGGATTCAAACGAGAACGAAGACGTTAGACAGCAGAGCACTCAGCCTGGGTCCCAACGGTCAGTCGAGACTCCTGCGCCCCATACCGACCTTTTCAAGACCGAGTTGTGGTGGTGCCAACATTATGAATGGCTCAAGGGTCGCGGATATCTCCTCCGGTCGCGCTACTCACCAGGCTGGACTCCCCCATGGCTTGGAACTGACAAAAGTCGATATTCCTCCGAGGATGGCCACCCGGCCAGGGTATGTTCCTCGTCACTCTGGGCTGTTAACTCTGATCCACCGAAATCACAGTTTGCAGCCAGACTACTTGACGCCACACGTCTTTCGGACGGGGCCCACGTTGTGCTCAAGCGGGTCAAGAAATCCGTTCACCCTTTTGAGGTCGAGATCGCCCAATTCTTCTCCTCCGAACCATTGGTTGGTGTAAAGGATAACTATTGCGTTCCTATCTATGACGTTCTCCAAGTTCCCGAGGAAGAGGGAACCGATATGATCGTTATGCCATTGTTGTTAGACTATACGCGTCCACCGTTTGATACCATTGGGGAGGCTGTGGAATGTTTTCGCCAGCTATTTGAAGTAAGTTGACTTTGATTGCGGTTGTCAGTGACTAAATCTCAATAGGGCCTTCTATTCATGCACAAACATCGTGTTGCCCACCGGTACGTGACGTACTGTCGTGGCTTGCCTCCTTTTTTCATTCGTTTGCTCTGGTCGGCAGGGACTGTACATTATTCAACATCATGGTAGATCCCACGAGCCTTTGTGTCGATGTACCCCACCCTGTCAACCCAGCCATGAAACGTGACTGCTCAGGCCGTGCACGTTTCAAAACTCGGACACAGGGACGTCCGAAGTACTTCTTGATCGATTTCGGGCTATCACGTCGGTATGATCCTTCTGTTGTAGAACCCAGGGAAATTCCCATTTTGGGAGGGGATAAGGGAGTTCCAGAGTTCCAGAACTCCAACGAGCCTCGCGACCCCTTCGCTACGGATGTGTTCTATATTGGCAATATGATCAAGAATAATTTTCTTGAGGTGAGCATAATCAAGGAAGCCGAACGTGATGACGCTAAGCGCCTCGTTCAGATCAAGCATGGATTGGAATTTATGCGACCTCTAATAACTGATATGGTGTTGGCAGACCCATCGAAACGTCCCACGATGCAAGAGGTTGTGGATCGATTCCAACTGCTTCGAGCTGGCCTCGGGAACTGGAAGTTGCGTTCGCGTCTTGTTGACAAGGAAGAGCGCTTCCTCGAGGGTGTCCTGCAGAGTATCTCTCATTGGATGCGACGGGTTAAGTTCATGATACAAGGCGTTCCCGCAGTAGCTGGCCCACACATAGTTTCCTGAGGGTCTGCTTATGTCCTGCCAATGTACTAGAGATGTACGTTGTGGTTCAAGTCATCGTATGGTATATCTGGCCCAATGTGTAGTGAGACTGTCAGAGTGGTTACTTGCCCCCTACTAGTTGGATAGTGGACTGTGTTCGCTGGTCGCCACTGTCCTGCTTGTGGAAATTGTGCTCATTGTGATACTTCATTGCGGTGCAGCATATTGCCTATTGGCAACCAACACAACCCTCAAGTCACTCCGAGTTGTGATTGCGATCTACTAAGTTTCCCTTGGCAACATCATGAGGCGGATCACACACACCCACACACACACAGCTTGATGACAGAACGTCAGGAAAGCCCCGGGATTGAATGACTAGCCGACGACTTAGTTACACCCTTGTTCGGAAGATGTACGTGTTTTTGACAGGTGCTGCCATCGTGCTTGACCGCACGCCATTCGGGAACAGGAACAACAAAAATTGCCGGCCCCTTGCGCAAATCACCGAGCACATACTTCCCTTACCCCAAGGCATGCTCGCAATGCGAGGGACCTACTTAGCGTGTCTCTACAGCCTGAGTACGCTGAGCGTATCATCATTACAGCTACGAGAGATTTTTGGAAGTGATTCATATCGGATCCCATGGATCTACAAAGACAAATTCTTCCACTTCCCCCTTGGCCAAATAAGACCTTGCCGTTCGCACACTGCCACAGGCGCCGCAGCGGTTCACTGGGTCCTGCGGGACGCATGTCTGGGTATCGAAGGAGAGTATGGTGAAACACCCTGACTGACACTGGGGCGAGGATAGACTGAGCTTGTGTTACGAGAAATTTTCTTCGCAACGTTACGATATTGTGGACTCCATCCCGGGGTGGTGGAGGGATACATCCGTCGGACCGTTGATTAACTCAGTTATTAATAACTGTGCTAAAAACTAAACCTCGTGACACGCGGATGGTGAAATGATATTAATACGAGATAGGTCAAAGATGGGCTTACCAGCTGCAGGATTTCACAGGTTAGTGGCTTGTTCCTCACACGGAAGATTCCACCGGTTTTCGACACACACCTTCCAATCCATCCGGACCACGGCAACCTATGAACCACTGGCACTTTCTGGAATGGGGAAGTTGGCACCGGAATGGTGGATATAACTCACTGGCCGCATCGTCAGTTGTCGAGGTCAGGTACCGGTTGAAGAGTGGCCGATATCGGAAGCTCCAGTGCGCAGGGGGGTGTATACAAGGATAACCGGTGATTCGCGGATTGCTCGAGGTTAGTTCTGATCGGATAGCTCAGAAACCGTAGCGAGCCCGGCGCCGCGACTTCGCGCTGTGCAAATGGCGACCAGAATGTTATGGTTCAGCATTGGTCCGATGATGCGAGAAAGGGGACAACGTCCTCAGGTTTTATCGAAAGCTGTAGAGGCTGCCGACAAGCAGGTATCTATATGTAGGATTCGAACAATGATCATGTACCATGGATACGTCCTGAATCCTTGATTGAGGAATGAATCGATGAGAGTCATGAGACCGACTTTGAAACCCCGCGAGTTAACTTGACAGATTGGTGTCGAATGCAAAGTAACCTTTTGACAGCGCCTGAAATGTCTTACCAGATTTTCAATATTTACCTCAAGCCTGCTTATTATCTAAGGGGTTCCCAATAGAATAATCTCGTTGTTTTTGTGGATTTCTGAATCGGAGAGACGCGGGGGGGGGGGGGATGATAATTTCGCTCCAGGGGACTCTGCGTGCTTACTTTTTCTCCCGAACGGTCGTGGGCCCGGGAAACCATGTAACAATAACGCGTGGTCAACCCAATGAAACAACTCTACTTAGGCTATATACGCACATTTGACAAGGGGATTGGATCAATGGAATGACATCCAGATCCGGGTTTCCTGAGGATCCTTATGTGACGTTTCAGTCAGGAAAATGCAACAAAATCCTCTGTCGTCGATCGGTACGTACTACGTATCGATCCAAGGTGCAAATCGTCGGACCTAAAATTCATGATGGCTTCTGAGTCATACGAATCAGAACCCTCTGAGGATTAACGCGGTGGCCGACACAGACACAGCAGGTTGACCGTGTACCTATCGGGATAGGGCACTGCACAACACAATGGACTTCGAAGTTTTGGGCCTTCGTGTGTGGCGTTCAGACGAGAGGAAGAAAGAGAAGGGAAATGGTATTGTGCGTAGTTCACTACAATACTAGGTTCTGTGAGAACGAATGTTGAGACTAAGTACGATACAGGTTTCCGTGAGAATGGAAGGCGAGATTCAGGCGCAATGCTATGAGTTCACGAAGATCTTCATACTAGATCTTGTGGGTGTGTGGGAAGGTCGGTCCGGCGGGCTTTCGCCCGCGAGGGCGCGGTCACGTGACCTGAGAGCGACAGACTCCGGACGAAGACAGGAGTCAAAGCCGCGGGGGAGGACGAGACCTTCTGAGCGCTAGGAGGATCGGTTCGTGCCGCAGAATCCGAGACAAGGACGAAACGAAAGAGGGGACGGGCACGAAGAGACCATGTCAAAGCGCAGCTTACAATCTAGGGCCCGGCCTACGGCCTGCGACCTAGACACACACCGGAGCTGCGTAAAAACACGCCTGGTGAGATGACAAGAGTGTTATGATTATTAATGAGCTGAGCAAAGTGTATGTGAGAAGGGATATCAGTGAGTGTGACCAAGACCGTGTCGGCGAGTATAATCGGAGATGACTGTATCAATGTCACGTAAACGAGCGGTATCGACTGAAGATGAGATAAAAAGAGGGAGGACAGTTTCGACTCGACGCCAGTAGTCTAGAAAGGCGCGTGATGACCATCTACCCTGGACTGCGATGATGTCTGGGTTTACGCCTTGTAAGAGTAATTCCGTGGTTCCGCCAATACGGAAAGCGTGGCCTGGCATGTTGGGGAAACCATGTTGAGACCATATCTGATTGCAACGGTCAGAGAAGATTGGTTTCGTGAGTGGAAGCCACCCAGAGTCCGTTTTGTAGGAGAAAAGGGGGGCATGATCGGGAATATTGGCGTTGATGATCTGATGGGTGCGAAGCGCATCGAGGGGGTCGGTGCAGTGAGGACGTGCGGTGACTGAAATGTCGGCGCCCCGTTCTTGGGTAGTTTTTGACCATGGTATGTGAAAAGTAGTGAAGTCAGTGGAGTCGGGGAGAGAGTTGATGGTGAGCGGCAGAATGGAGCGAGAAACGTGTTTGTCTGGACGAAAGTCCGATGAGGAGCGTGGAAGCAGTTCTCCTAGTCTGCAGCATGACCAGAAGGCGACTCGGGCAACAGCGGAGACTGCTGCATCTAGAGGTTTGGAAGGGTCGAGGAATTCTGTGAGTAAGGTGAGGACTTCGATGGTGACGGGAGGGCGTTTCGCTCGTCGTGAAGACGGGGGAACCATCTTTGCAAGGCCCCTGCGGACCGAGCGAAGCATGTCCGCGCCGTTCCAGGTAGAGCCGTTGACGAGGTGCCAAAAATGGAGGCCGGCGAGCCAATTGTTGAGTGTCTTGTCAGAAATAGAGCCTGCATGAGCGGCGGAGAAGGCTGAGATGAGCTCCTGTGAGGCTGGCATTCGTTCCTCTTCTGAGATTTTAATATGGTCGCAGAATTGAGTGAAGCGAAGGAGACCGGCGCCGTAGTTGCTACGTGTGTCTTGGTCTAAGGAACGGACCATGACCTGTGAGATTGTGAGATGATGATTACCTAGGTCTCGATGGTAGAGAAAGGACCTGGAATAGTTTGAAGACTACGGAGTCAGGGAATCTCGCCTCAAGGTCCTTCTGCCATCCCTGACCAGCAGGAGTGGTCCAGAGGAGTAAGCGATCGCTAGCGAGAACGAGTGGTCTGTGACGAGAGGAGGAGATATGTGAAGAATTTCTGGGGTTTCTTGGAATGCGCGGATGGGAGATTTGTAGTGAAGCAGAGACAGCTGAACGAGTAGCGTCGGGATGTTTGGCTACGTTGGCCCAAAAGTCTGCTGCTGCGGCATGAACGTCGATGCCCGCCATTAGTTCGTCATAGGCGTTTGAAGGATTGTTTGACATGGGAGGAACCAGCGAGCGATGTCGTCCGGGAAAGAAGGAGGGTTTTTGAGACGTAGGGAATGGTCTGGAAAGATTCCACGAGAGATGGGGTCTGCGCGGTTGCTTTCGGATGAGATGTAAATGAGGGTGACCGAGAGGTCGTGTTTGATGAGAGTCGCCTCAGAGCGTCTGATACATGCGTTGACCATGTGATTACGGCTACGTCCTTTTTTGAAAGCCTGGATTGCGCCTTCATTATCGCTTCTGATGAGTACGTCTGCATCGTGAATTCCTCTGAGAGCGAGAAGGTAAATGGCGAGTTCAATCGCAACGGCTTCGAGCCATCCGATATCTCGTCCTTCCCCTGAGGCTCCGCGCCAATCTTCTTTCGTTCTCCAGGAGAACCATTCATTGTCCCATAATAGCCCAATGCCATAACCTGATGACGCATCTACCCAGATGTCATAGTCTCGGGTAATCGGTTTCGGTTTAAGCGAGCGCGGGGTGTGATCGTTTTGGAGCGTGCGGAGCCACCATTTGAGATCCGAAATTAATGAGCGAGTCATGTATCTATATGAGTGCTCATTGGGGAAGGTGGAGAGCCAGGTGTATATGCTGGCTAGATAAGATTGACCCATTGGGAAGACGAAGGTGCAGTGATTGAGGTAACCTGCGACGCTTTCACCCTCGTTTTTGGGAACTCGTTGATGCTCAAAAGTGGCAAGGAAGAGCGATAGGCGAACGACGTATTTGCGACGCTTGGTAGATGTGAGGGTGACTAGTCGGTGGGGGATGTCCCACGAGAAGCCGAGATACTCGACGATGTCGGCAAAGGGTTGACCTTTCTCTCGGTGCCAAGGCACGCCGAGAGGAGAAATGAGTTCTTTGGCTCGTGTGAGATCGTAGTCGTAGCGGTATGTTACGCCTTGCGAGATGCCGAGAAATTGACCGTCGAGTGAGGGAAAACAAAAGGGAGATATGTCATCTACCCATTTTTTGACTGGGCTTACGCCGAGGGATTTCCAGATGCGCAGGATAGCGTCTGCAACTTCTCCTTGGAGGCCGGCGGCTGAGGCGATGCCGAAGGGAACGTTGTGATCAAGATAGAAGTGTCCGTCGAAAAAGATGACGGTATATCGCTTATGATCAGGGGTACACGGCACTGTACGATAGGCCGCTTCGATATCGAGGGAAGCTGCTTGAGCGCCTGGTGGGGCGTGGCGAATCTGAGAGGAGCATGGGATGATTCAGGGTGAATTATGAGTTCCACATCGAAGCAGGCGTGCCTTCAAGCATGCAAGGGAGGAGAGTGTGATTCTCGCTCCAATGACGCGAAGGCATTCGCTTGATACGGATGTGAAATGAAAGGAAAGTAACGTACAATCTCGGCAAATTCATCAGCCGTACCCCATTCTGTGGGATACTCTTTTGCGTCGATCTCGTCATTGACGGAGTAACCCATGGCTCCTTGATAGGAAAGATGGCGGCAGACGCGGAATTTGTCTGGAGCGCCGTCTATCCCTTTTTTGATAGCGACTTGTAAGGGAGAGGAGCGGAAGGGACCTATTTGATTTCGAGTTGATCTTTTGAATAAGGCCCTGAGAAGCGATGGACATCGAGTTCGCCCTGGATATACTCGGCAATCACTGATTGATATTGATAAGCTCCTGGTAGGTTATCCGGAGCATAAGTGCGGGAGAGAGGTTTGAATTTTCCTAACGTGAAACCGTGACGAAGTTTAAAGGCCAACTCGGGAAACTCGTGCAAAGCGTTGGCAGTAAGTAAAAAGGAGTGAAAGGCGTCTGCTGAATAAGGAGTAATTATACGAGAGTAATCCATATCGTGATCGTATGGAGAGACGGTGATGGTAAGATTGTCAAAATACACGTGAGGAACGGACTGAACTGGAGATGAAACGGGTGTGAACCATGGTGCAAAGGAATACAGTGGAGATGCGATGCATGAAGGAATGTATGCGTGGTTAGAGACAGAGGCGGGAGAGAGCTCCGTGAAGGGAGTCGCCGCAGAAAGAGCATGCGTGATGAGAGTTGGCGTGACTTTGCTTACAGACTTTACGAGAATTGTTGAGGTTGAAGGTGATGCAGAGAGGTGAGGAGTTGGAGCGACGGAGGAGCTGTCCGTCAACGGACTTGGCAAAAGTCGGTTTGCCTTTCGCTGTCGTCTCCTCCTTGCAATCCGAGAAACGATGTCCGGAGCGTTGACAGATGATACAGGTAGGGTCCGACTTGGACTTGGAAGGGGTGTGAGAGCCGCCGTTGTCTCGAAAGGACGGCGGGTCCTGAGACTCGCGACGTTTGCCTTGGGTCTTACGATCGTAAGGTTCGTAGCGGCGAGAAGTGAGAGAGTTTGAGTGATCGTCACGAGTGGACATGCGAATGAGATAGTCATTGGTGACCGTGGTCTTGGCCGCCTGTGAGGAGTGAGAGATGTGAATGAGAGAGATGATAGGTGAAAGTGAAAGGAGCGAACCTGCAATTGCAGTTGCCATGCGAATACGTCATGAGCGAAGGGTTGAGCCGCATAGCGAGAGCGGATGTTTTGGTCGAAAGTGAGAATAGCTTTGAAGTTGGTACGAAGAGCTTCGTCCGAGGAGAGTGTGGTGTAGTGCCACAGGAAACGGTCGTGGACGGCTTCCTCAGCGACGTCTTTGAGCCATTTGAGATAGCGCTTCCAGGCCTCGTGCCAAGTGATAGCGTCGAGAGAATCCTCGGAAGGGAAGGTGGAGAAATCGAGAAGATAATAAGTGCTACCAGCGATGGAGGATTTAACTTTCTTGAGAGTGTGACCTTCGCGATGAAGACGTCTGGTGGTTTCGTCTGTGAAGAGAATGAGAGGAAGGTATTGACCGGCTCTGACGAGGTCGGTG
>JBBPTG010000377.1:8520-18541 GCA_038093975.1 Chalciporus piperatus | reverse complement strand
AAAACCATATCTCGTCAGACCCGGGCATACCCGATCATAACCGTTTTTCACTGGGGCTGAAAGGTGACAAGCGTCTGATTGACAGCTTCACACCCGACTGTTGAGAGGGTTCCAATGAGGAACTACTTCTGGTGCTTACCTAGTGTTGAGGTTGTTGAGTAACGTCGAACGTTGTGGTTACAAGTCAAGTTGTATTAGAACTCAGATCGACTGAGTCCGAATGTGATATAGAACAAGCGTGGTAACTACCTTCTATACTAAGAATGTACGCTACGTTCAACACTCCCCCTTGCTAAGTGTACGGAGACACGTAAGCATAAATGAGGACTTCCGCACGATAGGTATCAGCGAAATCAACTGGTGTAGAATACCAGACCGAGTTCGGAGCGGAACTTCTCGAACTTGACATGTCCGAGGTTCTTTGTCAACATATCCGCGGGATTGTCAGTTCCAGGGATGTAGAAGAGTTCTACTTCTTTCCACTTCATTACGGCGTCACGTATAAAGAAGTACCGTAGTGGAATATGTTTATTACGCTTCTCGGTAATGGGATTTTCACCCATAAATAGTGATCCTTGGTTGTCACCACAGACTGGTATAGCTTTCAGCTTATAACCTAGTTCAGAGAACATGTGGTGTATCCAGGATACTTGTCGTGTGCAATCACTCAAAGCCATGTACTCAGCTTCTGTAGAGTTGAGGGCGGTAGAGCTCTGCAAGTGCGAATTCCAAAGGAAAGCACCGTCCGCGAGTTTCAGGAAAAATCCTGTCTGCGAGTGTCTTGTGATGGGGTCTTGTCCCCAATCAGAGTCGGTACAGGCAAAAATGCCTTTGCCAGATGCGCCATTAAAGGTAAGGGAGTATTGACGAGTACCAACGAGGTATCGACATACGTACATGGCCCTATCCAAGTGCTCCTTAGTAGGATTGGCAGACTGCCTTGCAAGTTGGGTAACTGTGTAGGCGATGTCTGGGCATGTACCTAACATCAAGTATAATAACGAGCCTATCACCGTTTGAAAGCGCGTCCGCAATTCGAAGTTAACGGGGGCAACGTTCTTCTCTGGGTAATAACCCTGAGGAAGTGGAGTGGGTGCGGCTTTAGCATTCGTCATGCCGAAGCGTTCAAGCACCTTGTCGAGGTATTTGCACTGATCAATGTGCAGTTTTTTACCTTCTCGACGAAGTTTCATCCCAAGGAACTCTGTAGGTTCCCCGAGGTCTCGACATTCCCATGTCTTCATGAATGTGGCCTTTAGCTTGTTTACGACAGCTTTGTTAGATCCACAGAAGAGGGCGTCATCAACGTAAACAATCGCAATGACGATATCATTTCCATTGCGGTATATGAACAGGCCGGCATCAGTCTTGAGCCTTGTGAAGCCAAGTTCAGCCATAGACTTGTCTAACGTGCGCCACCAGGATAATCCTGCTTGTTTGAGGCCGTATATTGCACGTAGTAGTCTTAGGACTTTGCCTTTTTTATCGGGTGGCATAAAACCCTCAGGAAACTCCATGTAGAGTTCCTCTTCCAGTTTGCCGTATAGATAGGCAGATCGTACGTCGAGGCCGGTGATGTACCAGTCCTCTAGTGTAGAAAGGGCGAGCATGCACCGCACCGTTTCGTATCGTACAACTGGGGACATCAGGAAAAACACCCTATGCCATAGATGGCAATAGGTTGCTATTTGTGCACATATGATGCACAAAGTGCTATTCAATGGCCCTCCGGGCAACCCTGGACCCGCCGCCAGACTCGCAGTTCAACATGCCCTCGTTGCAACTGTAACAATGAATGGGGCATGGGGGGCATCTAAATTTTGTCACATTTACATTTTATTGTTCGCCAGGTCTCTGGCAGGCTGGAATCATCCAAGTAATTACTATAATTACTATGATGCTGAACACAGTCAGTGGTAGTACCTATGTCAGATCACACAGACAAAATCACGAAGGGCAACTCATTGATGGTCAGGATACAGAGCAAACAGTGAGATGAAGGCAACAACAGTCAACACAATGGAGGGAGAGGAGAGCTGTGGGGCAACAGAATACAAGCTTTGAAAAAGAGGTTTCGTCGCTGACAAAGACGGTAATCCGGACCGACATCCCATCAGTGGACACACAATTTTGAAAGTGAGACCTGGACCACTTTCGGGTCCAGGAATATAGGCTACTATGGTGCCATTTGATGCTATATCAGTCTATTTCTGATGTACTAAAATTATCAAACTTGCATTTGAAAAACCTGTTGAAAGGGTAGCAAAGTGTATAGGAAATATGTGTAATAAAGTGTACAAAAAAGCGGACTAAAAGTGTAGTTACAAGTGTGGGAAAGTCATTATGATTGAGTGTAGCTAAAGTGTACAAAAAAGCGTAGTAAAGTGTAGTCAATAGTGTGGGAAAATATATGGAAATAGTGTACAAAAAAGTGTACAAAAGTGTAGCCTTATTTCTCTAATGCTTAGACTTAGAAAAATTCATGCAAGCAGGTCACATGACCATGTTGAACTTGACACGCCCACATTGTTTTGAGTCTTTTAGTACTACTACTATCTAACATCCTATCCTACCTCACTCTACAGTACAGCTACAGCAACATAGCCGGCATGGGCTCAACAGCCTGGTGGCATTGCAAGGTAAGTGCACTCACCTCTTGATGTGCTATGTAGTGTCTTTCCCAATAAGGAAATTGCGTATTTATGCAATTTCCTTATTGGGAAAGACAAGCATTGCAGGTTTTACTCACTTTTTTAACCCAACCGCTCACCTTGTCATCCCACCACCACTACTTCAACCACAACACAACCACAACGCTGGTGAGGGCTCAAAAGCTCCCACCTCCCACCTCAAACTTGACACCTCAACAGCAGCAATACAGCCGGTGAGGGCTCAACAGCCCCGCCGGCTGTCGAAGGTAAGCTTTTACTTACCTACCAACCCACCCGCTCACCTTGCCAACAGCCACTCCAGCTGTTTGCCCCACCACCACCCTCACCCTCACCTTCAACTTGAACTCGAACAAAACAGCTGGCGTGGGCTCAACAGCCCCGCCGGCATCACGAGGTTCATATCTTTTCACTCACCATCACCACCTCTCACCTTGCCAACAGCCACTCGGGCTGTTTGCCCCACCACCACCTCACCCTCACCTTCGACTCGAACACGAACAAAACGGCCAGCGAGGGCTCAACAGCCCGGCCGGTCCTTGACCGTGAGTTTTTACTCACCCCCACCACATCCACTCACCTTGAACACAGCCAGTCGGGCTGTCCGCCCCACCACTACCTCACCTCAACTCACCCTCGAACAACATGGCCGATGTGGGCTCAACAGCCTCGCCGGCATCACCAGGTGAGTTCTCGCTCATCACCACCACCACTACTCACCTCGTAAACAGGTGCTCACCACCAGCACCCCCCACATCCACCACGACCTACCAGAAACATGGCCGGCAAGGGCTCAACAGCCCCGCCTGCATTGCTATGTGAGTTTTTACTCACCACCACCACCACATCCACTCACCTTGCCTCACCCTCGCTCGTGCATGCCAGTGGCAGCCACCACCCACCTTCCACCTCCACCCCTCGACAGTAAAACACAGCCGGCGTGGGCTTGACAGCCCCACCGGCATCACGAAGTGAGTACAATCTCACCCACCACTCATCCACTCACCTCGTCTACAGCCGCTCGGGCTGTGTGCCCCCCCACCACCTTCCACTGGCACCACCACCACCTCAGTCTCCAGTCGAAAAACAAAGCCGGCGCGGGCTCAACAGCCCCTGCCGGCATCACAATGTGAGTGCCCACTGCCAATTCACCCACCATCCCATCCACTCACCTCGCTGGCAGCCGCTCGGGGCTGTCTGCCCACCACCACCTCCCATCTCTTCGTGCGCCCACACCAACATCTTTCCAACCCCATCTCCACCATTTCTCGAGCCTGAGTGGCTCGTGTGTAGTATATACTTAGCACAGTAGTAGTAATCATGTAGTAGTATACATAAATATATGTTATTTCAATTCTTGCACAAAGAGTGAAAAATGGCACCATATGGCAAAGTCCCAGACTGTTTTGTGACTTTTCCATTTGGTGCACATTGTGCACATATAGCTTATATTGACAGAAGCCATTTACATGCCTAAAGGCCATGCTATATGGTGCACTTTGGTGCTATTTGTATGCCATATGATGCACTATAGTTGGGTACTTTTCCCTTTTTGCCATATGGCCCATAGTGCACAAATAACATCAAATAGCACCATATAGCAACAAATATTGTCATATGGTGACATATGGCATAGGTCATTTTTCCTGATGGAGAAGATCTGATCGTAGTCTACGCCTTCAACCTGTGAGAAGCCTTTGGCTACTAGGCGAGCGCGTTTACGACCGTCAGACTTGACGTCGAATACCCAGCGATTTTTAATGATCTTACGATCAGCTGGTTGATCTACAATTTCATAAACCTTGCGATCCTTGAGCATCTGAAGCTCTGTTTCGCAGGCTTGTCGCCAGAGTTTTTGTTCCTCAGCAGGAAGTTTGAGTATATCACGGAATTTCTATTCGCGATAGTTGGGATTACTCATTTCATCCGGAATATAAGCACGAGAGCAAAGATAGTTAATCAATGCCTCTCCCCCTTCCCTGGTTATGCGTTCGATCTCGTCTTCCGAAGGATCAGAGTCGGGCATGGAACCTGGGATCGGTTGTTCACGCTGCGGTTCTCGTGATGGTTCGCCGTGTCCAATTAGCTTTTCCCAGCGAGATCTCTTCTCAATGTCCTTAATTTGTTGTAAAGGATGACGATCTTCGCCATAGACGTTCCCAGGACGAGTAGGGGGTCGGCGTTCACGTTGAGATCGGCGAGGTGGAGCATCAGGTGGTCCAACTGGTGGACGAGCAGATGGCGGTGTGACAGGAGGTGCAGGCGGAGGTGCCGGTGGGGTTTCCGGGCGTGCTGGCTGGGGATCAGGGGCGGGTTTAACCACATCAGACTGATCGTCAGAAGAGTCAGAGTCTGAAGACTCGTTTTCATCATCGGTATGTCGATGTGTTTCAGTGGGTGGGTGACTTACAGGCCTGTGAGGGCGTGCACCAGGACACTTAGGAAACAAATGCTCATCAAAGATGGCATGTGCCGACGTGTGCATGGAGTTGTTGGGGCGCATGAAAATGTAGTTGCGCTCACGACCAGGGGCAACACCGAGATAAATCATCAATTGGGACTTTGGTTGTAGTTTCCCTTTCCTTGTTTCATCGGGAAGATGCATGTATGCACCACATCCGAATACTCTTAGGTGGGAGACGGAGGATTGTTCCCCTGTAAGTTTCTCCATAGGGGTTTTCCAGTTCAATCTAGCCATTGGTGTACGATTGTACACATGGGATGCATGCGTAAGAGCGAATTCCCAGTAAGAATCGGGTAGGCAAGCGTGTAAACGCATCGCCTGTGCTTTGTCCATTAATGTGCGGATTAAGCGTTCCGCACGCCCGTTCTGCTGATGTGCGTATGGGGCGGACTGTTGAATACGGATGCCTTCATCGCGCATGTATTCCGTGAATGCCTTGGAGGTATATTCGCCTCCGGCATCGGATTTCCAAGCCTTTATTTTGGCGTTGTACTGCGTGCGGACGAAAGCAATAAATTGTTTGACCATTTTAAGGGTCTGGTCCTTTGTGCATATGAGGGCGAGCCAGGACATCGATGTGAAGTCATCGTAGAATACGACCGCGTATTTAAACTTATGGTACGATTCTATCTCAAACGACTTGAGATCGGAGTGAATCAACTCAAAAGGAGCGCTTGCACGCGTCTCAGTATGAGGAAAACGTCCTGTTAGGCTGTTTGCCGAGTTCGCAACCGGGACAAATGGGAGGATTGGACGGAATATCAATGTCCGGGAAATCTTTGAGATGTTTGCGTGCGGCTTTTAGCACGTCACGCGAGGGATGACCGAGGCGGCGGTGTAGCAAGTCGTAGTCCACAGCGGCCATGCTTATAGGCTTGGCATGTGGTTTGACGGTTGGTGCTTTGATCCAGTACATGGTATCACGACCATGTGAGTGAAATGATAGTATGGTCTTTTTAATGCAGGTATCTTGAAATTTGATACCGTTCGGAACAGCTTTCAGTGTAAGACACTGATCTTTGAGGAGTGTACCCATCGAGATAAGTTTGATGTTACAAGTGGGCATGTATATGGTCGGCGATAACCGCACGGTGTTTCCATTGAACTCCACAATCACTGTGCCGATGCCAAGAATTGGCGCACGACCGTTCGCTGTCTGTGAGTACTCTGGCTTGGTAAAAGCATTATACTCGGCGAAATCGTTCATATTATTTGTAAAATGAGCCGAAGCTCCTGAATCTAGCAGCCATAGGTCTGCTGGTATATCATACACATTGCTTTTTGCTTGCCCTTATCGTTCTTATTACAGTTATCACACAGAGAGAACGGGGTAGCAGCAGATTTATTCGTATCTACTACATCAGACATATTGTTACGCAATATAATATTCTGAGGCGAGCGCCGCACGTCAGTGTCTGTGTAGAGAAAGAGAGGGAATGGGACTTGCCAGACGTCAGCGGCCCCAAAGTCGAAGTACTGCGAGATCAACTCGTCAGGTTGTTCGTCGCCCAAGGAGACGGTATCCTCGTTTTCCGCTTCATACTCCTCGTCGAGGGGCATGATGGAAGCGATCTCCATCTCCGCGTCTTCAATTGTTTCCTCCAGGCGCTCTAAAAGAGAGCGGGAGGGAGTCTCGTGAATACGGGAAAAACCAGAGGGGCCGAAGTAGGCCGCACCGAGCTGGTTCTGGAGAGTCCTATGGTCGTTGACCGGATAGGACATAGAGGCGCCATCCTTCTTGTAGAAGGGCAAACGCGGGAGGGAGACGGGGGCGTCGTAGTCGATGTGGCGATTAGCCACTGGGTCGAGCGTACGAACTGTCTCCATGGTAGGAATTACACCCAGACGGTCCGCTAGGGAAATGGCGTTCTGGGTGTGGGGAAAGGCGGGGGGACCATATTGATGGGCACCAGTGGTGTGCGCGAGGGTGCGAGGGTCGACGACGGGGGAGGTGAAGATGGTGGAGGCCGGGCTAAGTACCAGAGCGTTGGAGAAAGAGGAGAAGGCGAAGGACGCAGATGCGTCGTTCGCATTGGTGCGACGTTCGTCGCGCTTCTTCTTCCCCTTTTCCGAACGCTTACCTTCTCTGTGCTTCTTCTTCTTCTGCTCGCCGTCCGGCTTTTGCGAGGCAGATGACTCCTGTTGTTGATTAAACTTGGGGTCGTCCCCCTTCCGCTTAACAGCGGAGATCTGGTTTGCCTGCTGAGCAGGCTGCGCATTCTTCGGAGCACGACAGGAGATGTGCTGCTGGTAGGCAGCTACGACGCGTTGTTCGATTTGCACCAGCGTGGGTGCAGCGACGGCGGGAGTGGCGGTGGTGACGACGGTTGGGACTGATCTCTCGTTTACTGATTTCACGACGTAGTCGGCGTAGACGGGGAGCTTGGCCAACACGAACATCCGCTGGATGTTCTCTGGGATGGTGTACATCAGCGTGTTTAGTTTAGCGAAGGAGCTGTTGAGGGCAGCGAATGTTTTTCCCGGATGATCTTCCTTGGGGAAGTTGAGCGCTAGCATCCTCTGTATCTCTGTATATGCGGCGGCGTCTGACGTGGAGTCGTACCGCGTTTTGATCGCATTCCAGAGTTGAGCGGAGTCGGGGTAAGTAGCGAGAGGGAACTGGCTAGCGATGTGCGTTTCTAGGCGCATGCGCATGGAGCCGAGGACCTTATCATCGTCGTCTACCCACGCGTCGATCTGCGCCTGGGTTGCAGGCGGAACATCAGTGGCGGCGGGCATGGCGCGAACCATAACTTTCTGCCATAGACCTTGAGAGCGGATGTAGTCCTGCATCTCTTCGGCCCACCGAGTGTAATTGGTCCTGTTCAGGCGAGCGATTTCCTTGAGGGCGGAAGACATAGTGGAGTATCTAGTGGGATGAGGCGTCAGCGTTGCCTTTAATCGAAGAGGAAAAAAGGGAGCGGGTGAGACCGCGTCAGCGTGAACGCTCAGAGCCCATATCCTAGGGGGACATAGTCTCCCCATGGGATCTGACTCATTGTGGTCATGTCCCATCTGAGCGTGACCGCATCAGAGGGATGCCCGGCGGTAAAACCGCGCAGAGCGACCAAACGTTCTTGTTAGGCAAGAACACCAGAGTAGTCAGCGGCGCTTTCGCGCACAGCTGAGCTACCCAGGGCTCATAACCTGTTGAGAGGGTTCCAATGAGGAACTACTTCTGGTGACTTACCTAGTGTTGAGGTTGTTGGTAACGTCGAACGTTGTGGTTACAAGGCAAGTTGTATTAGAACTCAGATCGACTGAGTCCGAATGTGATATAGAACAAGCGTGGTAAATACCTTCTATACTAAGAATGTACGCTACGTTCAACACTCCCATACCGGCCAACTGTTGACGTTGGTGCGGCTGGGGATCCGAATGTCTGCAGCGATGACTATTGGAGGGATGATGGTGGCAGCCTCAGCCATCGGGCGAAAACGATGCTGTGGGGAGTGAGAAAGATGAGCATAGGGTAGGGTAGGAGGGAGTAGTCTGGACGCACCAATGCCGCCCTCATCGAATCCAATCTCCTCTCCCAGTCTTGGGTGCGAGCCTCCAACTCCGAGCTTGACAGGCGGCTCCCTCGGCCTTCGCCACTTTGAATGATGGCCTCAATCGTGATCTTGAGGAACTCTGCGAGAGCTTGAGCAGAGTTGTTGGCTTTCTGAGCAGACATCATGTTTGTATGGATAGCGAGTAGAGAAGTGGTGATGAGCAGGGTGTTAGGGAGGCGAGATGAAATGAAGTGTTCAAAGGTTGTGGATGAGTGACGGCCGAGAATAAAAGCTATAGAAAGTGACGTAATGTGTTTGTCCAAGTTGGGTGAGCGGAGCTGGAAATGTACTTGAATTCTCATAGGGAGCAGGTGACATGGGAAACTGGAGTCTCGGGTGCTGTTGATCCGATTGATCTGATTAGGCTCAGCCGATGGGTTCTATCTCCCCTGGTCTGTCCTTGACTATTTTGCAACATACACATGGCACCAAAGCAAGTAAGATTCGCAGGTAAGTTGTCAGCCGAAAATCATCTTAGGAACTCTGACCCCTGAGTGACTTAGGATTTGACAATGACACAGAGCCGGAATCCAGCGAAGACGAGAGAATGGCAACTTCAAGCGAATCATCATCGGCCGGCACAGACACAAGGATGTCTGCAGATTCTCCGAGGGATTCACAACCAATCATAGCCAATATCTCTGACAGTGAAGGTGGTGATTCTTCTTCAGGTATGTCAGAGGAAATGTTGGGAGGGATTCAGATGACATTCCCTAGACAGAAGATAGCACGGCCGCAGGAATGCCAAGAACAGAGTTCACATTCCGCATGCCACCTTTGAGGCAACAGGATTCATTGGCTGCTGGTAAGAGCTTCAATGGATGTTCTTTGGCAAGTTGGCCTGATCGCCCGAACAGCAGAGGTCAATGAATCCGTTTCAGAGACCTTCAGTCGTATCAGAGAACATGCGCTGCAAGATTTGCCAGCAGACGGCCCCAGAGATGGCTTCCCGTTGAGCTGGTTTTTGGAGGTCCCCAGAATGCCTTTGTGGAATCACATCGTATCGGCCAAGAGAACCGTTCGAATCCTTTTGGGTAATGGCTCAGAGGAGAATATCAGGACAGTCCGTGCCGACGCAGCAAGGGTGGCCGAATGGTTTCAACAGAGGTCAGCCGAATCAGGGGCAACATATCAAACCAGGGGCCAGAGGATGTGGGCCGAAATGGCCCAGAACTCATCGATTATCAACGCGGCTTTCATGACACATTTTCTTACCTTGTCAGGCCGTGATCCAGCCGAGGCCGATGAGCAGGATCTTACATCGGCTGACATCCCAGCTATCATGTCGTCGAATGATCAGAGGGAAAACGAAAATAGACTTCTGGACGAGCTGG